>JAUTBS010160520.1:0-12184 GCA_032361285.1 Aequorea victoria | reverse complement strand
AAATTATGGAAAAACCAAGTTTTAGAAGCCATAGAAGGTTGCTCCGTAGTTTGGGTCGACCCTTGCAAGGGTTGGGTCAACTCACATACCTTAAAAACTAGTTTTTGATGCTTCAAGTGTTTTTCGTCCGGACGAGATTCACCAGCGTCTGGACGGAACTCGGCAGAAAGTCTCTGCTGGGTTTTTCCTCCGAATGTGTCGACTCGTGGCTTGCCAGTGTCGACCCATTTACGCCTTGACCACATTTGGGTCGACCCAAAGCCCCTTGGTGTCGACCCAAATGGTTCCCCATGCATTTGAATCGACCCAAAACCCTTTGGTATCAACTAATGGATGGCCCAGCTTGCTTAAAATGTAATAGAACCCCATTTAGGTCGACACAAACCCCTCTGGTGACGACTCAAAGAATTTGAAATTTTGGAAAATCATTGGAATTAAGTTTAAATCATCTAGGCTCTATTTGGATACTTATTAAAAATACTTTAAAGTATTGAATACTCAATTTAACACAATAAATTTACTCTAAAAAGCTTTAGGCCCTGTTTGGCCATCAATCTAAAGACAAACTAAATTAATTAAATTAATTAAACAATAAAAACCAACTTTGAGTTTATGAAATGGGTTACGGAACCGTTTGGTAACTACATTTAGTTCTTTAGCTCGGGTTATTAATTGTGATTATTATATTATGATATCAGGGTGACGTATTATCCACACATTGATTTCTTGCTTAGAGTTTAGCTCAGATTCGAGGTGAGTAGAATTCAAGCTATTATCTTTCATTGAAAAGTCCCCATATTCCCCAAATCATTTTATGAAAAATGTTTCAAATGTCTTAAATGTTGTTGCATGCTATTTCTCCTATAAAATTATTTTATAAATGTTTTAAAGAAAATATTATGTTGTAAATGCTTTCAAACAAAGTTGTATGATATATTCTGTATTAGAAACTCATGGCACAACTAATTTAAAGATAATGGAAATGAGATTATTTCTTTAACTATATATATGGTGCGAGTATGAGATAGAATTCTTGGGATATGAAACAAGTGCAAGGGAAAGTCCTCTTTGGGGGTGACTTTGGCCAACTAGGGAACATAACTGGTTTGAATCTCGTGTTGATCCTAGTTGACTCAATGGTTAAGGAACAATCCGGGTAAGTCCAGTGACCTTAACAGGAATCGTGTAGAGAATAATCCCAGGCGCCAACCTATGGTGACTCTATGGATGATATTGGATCTAATGGGTCAAGAGACCTCGAGTTATGATGTGGCATTGATATTTATTATGCATAGGTTGTTCCTACTGCACTGATTGTCTGATTATTCCTACTCTTGTTTGACCATGTCGCCATTACCACATATTATGATGATATTGATCTAGTTATGATACGAGAACACATTTGATGTCCAAATTTGATGAAATAAAAGAGAAAAAGATATATATTTTCAAAGAGATGAAATGAAATGATGTGAAATGAAGGGTTTGTGACTACCCATTCTTCTTATATTGTGTATGACATTCCATGATATGTTGTTATACAAAATATTTTATTCTCTGTTTCAGAACTGTACTGTACTATCATGATTCCATTCATCAGTTTATTCTGATGTTGTCCCATAATATTTTTAGGTAGCCTGTGAGATGAGATCTAAAGGATGGATTTTGGTAGGGGATCCAAGGCTTTGACATCTAGGACATTCTTTTACATTTAGCTTCCTCAGTTATTTCAGTACTTATTATTTGATGATTTGACATCACTTATAGATATTTATGGGCTGTTTGACCCAATTATTATGAAAAGGGTTTTTAATTATTTAAATCCATAGAAAATGAATAATTAATTAGCATATAGTTAGCTAATTTCTGATTAAGACTTACTTGGTCTGTTGGGCCAAGGCCCACAAACCATGGCCGGTCACCATTTCCAAATTGGGGAGTGACATGTTTTGGTATCAGAGTAAAATGTTTTCAAAGCAAAAGATTTTTTTAAGTGCATTGCATCATGTTTTAGAAGAGGTCTAGATCCCCAAATTCCTTATAGTTGTGAGTCTTGATTTATAGCTTATTAGGATTTATCTCATATATAGATGATAATCTATTTGATATGAATAGATGGCTCGCCCACGACGCAATGTTAACTCTGCTAATGCATCGACTGAAGGTGCACAAAGGGAGCGTACCTCGATCACCACCCCTGTAACTAAAACTCCGGTGGCTCCAACAGCTTAAGCTATTTCGATAGCTCCAGCTGTTCCGATAGCCCCAGTCGTACCTATTGCCCCAACTGCCCCAATTGTTGATGGGACTTTGCAGGCTCTCCAAGCACTGGTGGGCATGCTTACAGGATAATAGGCTCAATCCTGAGTGGTTAATGAAGATAGATCGATGAGCTTAGACAAAGGCTTAGTGTTCGAAAAGTTCATAAAGGCACACCCTCTGACCTTCGAGGGAGCGATAAATCCCAACGACGCAGAGTCATGGAAGCTGAAGATTGAGAAGATCTTTGAACGTTTAGGTTGCACTAACGACCTGAAGGTGTCATTAGCAACTTATGTTTTGGAAGGTCAGGCCGAACATTGGTGGCACATGTTGAAGCACCAGTTCGAAGGAAAAGAGTAGGAACTCACCTAAAAGAAGTTTCTAGAACTGTTTGAGGACAAGTACTACCCTGTGGCCATTAAAAAGTAGAAGTAAGTGGAGTTCCTGACAGTAGAACAGAAAGGGATGACCGTGGCAAAGTATGAAGCGAAGTTCGCTGAGCTATCAAGGTTCGCACCGCAGTATGTTGCGGATAAAGTGGACAAAGTAGTTATGTTCCAGAGGGGCCTGCGTCCTGCCATTCGCAGCTGAGTGTCACTCTTCGAGGCAAAATCTTTATCTGAACTAGTGACCTAAGCCCTTATGGCGGAGAAAAGTTTTGATGATGCGCAGAAGCACATAGAGTCACAGTCTAAGAGGTTTAGGGACTCAAAACCAACCGGAAGTCAGAATGGAGGAGGACACTCTAACAAGAAGGCTCACGCCCAGCCCTAGCCCTGAACCCAGAATGGTGGAGATGCGAAGAAGCAGACCTGGAACCCATGCAAACTGTGTGGGAAGGTCCATTCTCGCGGACACTACTGTGATGGGACACTGAAGACCTGATACAACTGTGGTAAGACCGGACACATGTTCACTTACTATAAGAACAAAGGAATGGGAGGACCGCAGCAACAGCAGCTGATTCAAGTTCAAAAATTGCCTGCCTATATCACTGGACCAGCCCCAGCATAGCAAAACTGTCTGGGAGAGCAAAGACAGCCCACCTATAATGGGGTGCAAGGTCAAGAAATTACTACTCAAGGGCGTGTTTATGCACTCACTCGCGAGGAGGCCGAAGCTTCACCTTCCGTGGTGCAAGGTATCATCACTATATCCTCTGTACCTAATAAAACTATTATAGACTCTGGTGTTACTCATTCTTTCGCTTCACCAGAGTTCTTGCACCATTTAGCATTGACAACTGAACCTATGGATGTTTACCTATTTGTGTCCACACTTGTTGGGGATACCGTTCTTCTTCGAGACATATGTCCTCTTGGAGCTGTAGAGTTGGGTAACATGGTGTTACCAGTGGACCTTATTTCTTTAGCCATCTATGATTTCGATGTTATCTTAGGTATGGATTGGCTCTTCAAACATCACACAACAGTAGATTATTATCATAAGCGGGTAGTTTTCAATATCCCTAGGCAACCTAAGTTCTTCTTCCAAGGAGACGTGGGGTTAGCAGCCCTTCATGATAATCAGATGATGAGGAATAGTTGGGAAAGAATTTTAGCTTCTGTGATAAACACGAAGGTATCTGGTGTGAAGATGAACGAGCTTTCTATTGTGAGGGAGTTTTCGGATGTATTTCCTGAAGATCTACCTGGTATTCCTCTGAATCGTGAGATTGAGTTCACAATAGATCATCTTCCTGGTACCATGCCTATCTCTAAGGCATCGTACAGGATGGCACCTCTAGAGTTAAGGGAGTTACAGACTCAGTATCAAGAGCTACTAGATAAGGGTTTTATCAGACCCAGTGTATCACCGTGGGGAGCTACAGTCTTTTTCGTAAAGAAAAAGAAGGGGTTAATGCGGCTATGCATTGACTATCGAGAGTTGAACAAGGTGACTATGAAAAATAGGTATATATTATCGTGCATCGATAATTTGTTTGATCAGCTGCAAGGAGCTCAAATTTTCTCCAAGATTGATCTACGGTCTGGTTATCACCAGCTGAAGGTCAAGGAGCCTGATATCTCAAAAATGGCTTTCAGAACTCGATATGGCCACTATGAGTTATTGGTTATGTCTTTTGGGATGACCAATGCCCCAGCATCATTCATGGACATGATGAATTGGGTGTTCAAGTTACAGTTGGATCGCTATGTCATTGTGTTCATCGACGACATTCTGATCTACTCCAAGAGCAAGGAGCAGCATGAAGAGCACTTGAGAGAAGTATTTCAAACTCTTAGGGAGAAGAAGCTGTATGCAAAGTTTAGTAAATGCAAGTTCTGGCTGGACAATGTATCCTTTCTCGGGCACGTGTTGGTAAGGATGGAGTATCGGTTGATAGCAGCAAGATCGAGGTAATTGTTGACTAGTCACAACCAACGTCAGTGATTGAGATACGTAGTTTCTTGAGACTAGCAGGCTATTATCGACGGTTCGTGAAAGGGTTTTCCTATATTTCCCTACCGCTTACCAGTCTCACTTGGAAATGAGTGAAGTTTGAATGGACAGACAAGTGCGAGTACAGTTTCTAAGAGCTCAAGAGGAGGTTGACTTCAGCACCGGTTCTGGCTCTACCAATCGAATGAGAGAATTTTGTGATATATAGTGATGCATCGCACCAAGATTTGGGTTGTGTCTTGATGCAGCACGGAAAAGTAATAGCTTATGCTTCTCGACAGTTGAAAGTTCACGAGAAGAACTACCCCACTCATAACTTGGAGTTGGTAGCTATTATTTTCGCACTGAAGATATGACAACACTATCTTTATAGGGAATCTTGCGAGATCTATACTGACCACAAAAGTCTGAGATATATTTTTACGCAGAAGGAGCTCAATCTAAGACAGAGGAGATGGCTCGAGTTGTTGAAAGACTACGACATAGAGATTCACTATCATTCTGGGAAGGCAAACATAGTGGCTGATGCTTTGAGCAGGAAGTCTGCAGGAGGCAGCTTGGCTTCTTTGATAGTTTAACCCCAGTTGTTGGAAGAGTTGAGAAGGATGAAGATAGAGTTGCAGTAGTGTGGAGGAATGGCTTTGTATTGTCAGTTGACAGTGAAGCCGACGTTATTGGAGAGAATCTGTGTGGCTGAGTAGGATGATCTTCAATGCAAGAAGAGTATAGAAGAGTTGCAAAAAGGAGGGGTTAAGGATTTCAGTACTAGCGATGATGGAGTTCTTAAGTTCAGAAGTCGGGTGTGTGTACCTACCAATGAAGAGCTGATGAAAAAGATTCTGACTGAAGCTCATAGTTCAGGGTACAGCATCCATCCGGGAGGCACGAAGATGTATCGAGATCTCTGAGAGCACTTCTGGTGGAACAGCATGAAGAGGGACATAGCTGAATTTGTGGTACAGTGTTTGACTTGTCAGCAGGTAAAGATTGAACATCAAAGGCCAGCGGGAAAGCTTCAACCATTGCCACTACCTGAGTGTAAATGGAAGAACATCACGATGGACTTTGTATCTAGACTGCCACATACTCGTGGTGGGCATGACGCAGTTTGGGTAATTGTAGACCGTCTCTCAAAGTCAGCTCACTTTATTACCATTAAGATGACCTATTCTTTAGACCGTTTAGCATAGCTATATGTGCGATAGATAGTCTGACTTCATGGTTCACCTATCTCTATAGTCTCGAATCGTGATCCACAGTTTGTCTCTAAGTTTTAGAGTGTCTTGTAGTCAGTTATGGGTACTCAGTTGGATTTTAGTTCAGCCTACCACCCACAGACTGATGGGCAATCTGAGAGGACTATCCAGACTCTGGAATATATGTTGAGTGCTTGTGCTCTAGAGTGGAAGGGTAATTAGGATGATCAATTACCGTTAATGGAGTTCTCGTACAACAACAGTTATCATGCGAGTTTGGGGGTAGCACCGTATGAAGCCTTGTATGGGCGAAAGTGCAAATCCCCGTTGTGTTGGTATGAAGTCAGCGAGAGGCAACTCCTTGGACCGGATTTAGTAGAAGACGCAACACAGAAGATTGCAGTTATCAGGAGCAAGTTGTTAGCAGCTCAAAATCGACAAAAGAGTTATGTGGATTCATGGAGACGAGACTTGGAGTTTGCTGTTGGTGATAAGATATAACTCAAGGTTTCACCTTGGAAGGGAATTATCCATTTTGGTAAGAAGGGGAAGTTGAGTCCCTGGTACATTGGATCTTTCGAGATCCTTGATCGTGTTGGTAAAATGGCTTATCGTGTGGCTTTGCTTCCTAGCCTCATTGGTGTGCATAATGTGTTCCACGTTTCTATGCTGAGGAAGTATATTCATAGCCCAACATATGTGATAGATTATGAGCCGCTTCAGGTTCGAGAGGATTTGTCTTATGAGGAACAACCGGTACAAATTCTGAATATGAAAGATAAGGTTCTAAGGAACAAGCTGATTTGTCTGGTCAAGATCCTCTAGTGCAATCACAAAGTGGAGGAAGCCACGTGGAAGCGCGATGATGAGATTCGTGAACGCTATCCTCAGTTATTTTGTCAAAGTTAGTTTTAATTTCGAGGACGAAATTCTGTTAAGGGGGAGAATGTAAAACCCGATAAATTTTTAAAAATTTTAAACTAATTATTAATTAAATAATTTAATTGATTAATTAAAGAAATAAACTAATAAAATAAAAATAGAATTACTAAAGAAATTTCTAAAATAATAATTAAATAAAAACTCATTTAAGCTTTAATTGAATTACTTTGGGTATTAATTAATTAAATTAATTAAAAGAGGATTAAAGAAAGAGAAATAAGAAATAAAGAAGAAAGAATTGAAGTCAGCAAATTAAGAAAGAGAACGTTTCTTTTACAGTCAATTAAACGTGTTCTAAATGCGACCAGATTGTAACAACTATATCCGAACGTTCTGGAATTGAATTGTGGGTGGAACGTTACTTCCCTTTCTCCTTTAAATACCATCTTCATATTTTATTCTTTCCTCATTCCTCAGAAGTACTCTCCACGTACCAGACCCTCTCAGTTTCCTTTCTCTCCCAATTTCCTCAGTTCCAACACCACAACCACCGCACACTACCATCACCATCTACCATTACCATAGTCCGGCATCACTGCCACCACTGTCGCCAGACGTTGGTGATCAATCACAGCGACCACTACCACCATTCTCTTCATCCTTGTCCTCATCACCATTCGGTGATTTTAGATAAGAAGATCCTCTATTTCATTTTACAATTACAGTGAATATATATATATATATATCATCATCATCTTACTAGATTGTAGATTAGTTGTTATCAGACCATCTAGCATGTAATAAAATAAGATTGAATCGTATTCCATCATTGAAATCAGAGACCGAAAAATAGATAATTGGAAGATATAGACTACGGTGTATATATGTATATATTTTTATCATAGTATATATATATATATATATAACCAGAAAATTATCACACAAAAATATTGTATAATCGATCTAGGAAACATATTTAGATCTTCCTAAAACATGATAAAACATCATAGATGATTATTAAAGAAAAGAAAAGAGAAATAAAATTATGGAAAAACCAAGTTTTAGAAGCCATAGAAGGTTGCTCCGTAGTTTGGGTCGACCCTTGCAAGGGTTGGGTTGACTCACATACCTTAAAAACCAATTTTTGATGCTTCAGGTATTTTTCGTCCGGACGGGATTCACCGGCGTCCGGACGGAACTCGGAAGAAAGTCTCTATTGGGTTTTTCCTCCGAATGTGTCGACTCGTGGCTTGCCAGTGTCGACCCATTTACGCCTTGACCACATTTGGGTCAACCCAAAGCCCCTTGGTGTCGACCCAGATGGTCCCCCATGCATTTGAATCGATCCAAAATCCTTCTGGTGTCGACTCAAAGAATCTGAAATTTTGAAAAATCATTTGAATTAAATTTAAATCATCTAGGCTATGTTTGGATACTTATTAAAAATACTTTAAAGTATTTAATACTCAATCTAACACATGAAATTTATTCTAAAAAATTTTAGGCCCTGTTTGGTCATCAATTTAAGGACAAACTAAATTAATTAAACAATAAAAACCAACTTTGAGTTTATAAAATGAGTTAAGGGACCGTTTGGTAACGACGTTTAGTTCTTTAGCTCCGGTTATTAATTGTGATTATTGTATTATGATATCAGGGTAACGTATTATCCACACGTTTATTTCTTGCTTAGAGTTTAGCTCGGATTCGAGGTGAGTGGAATTCATGCTATTATCTTTCGTTAAAAATTTCTGAATTCTCCAAATTATTTCTAAGAAAATATTTTAATGCTATTGTATGCTACTTTTCCTATAAAATAATTTTATAAATATTTTGAAGAAAAATGTATATGTTTCAATACTTGTAAACAAAATTGTACGATACACTTTTTTCTGTACAACTCATGGCATAAATGATTTAAAGATAATGAAAAAAAATTATTTCTTTATTTATATATGGTGCAAGCATGAGATAGAATTCTTGAGATATGAAACAAGTCCAAGGAAAAGTCCTTTTCGGGGGTGACTTTGACCAGCTAGGAAATAGAACCGGTTTGAATCTCGTGTTGACCCTAGTTGACTCAACGATTAAGGAACAGCCCGGGTGAGTCCGGTGACCTTATCTGGAATTGTGTAGAGAATAATCCCAGGCGCCAACCTGTGGTGACTCTATTGTCGATATTGGATCCAATGGGTCAAGAGACACTGAGTTATGATGTGGCATTGATATTATTTTTTTATGCATAGGCTGTTCCTGTTGTACTTATTGATTGATTATTCCCACTCTCGTATGAGCATGTCCTCATTACCATATATTATGATGACATTGATCTAGTTATGATATGATGACACCTCTGATATCCATATTTGATGAAATAAATGAGAAAAAGATATATATTTTTAAAGAGATGAAATGAAATAAAACGAGATGAAATGAAGGATTTGTGACTACCCATTTTTCTTATATTGTGTATGCTATGCCATGATATGTTGTTATACAAAATATCTTATTCTCTGTTTTAAAACTGTACTATAGTATCATAATTTTATTCACCAATTTACAGTAATGTTGTCCCATAACATTTTCAGGTAACCTGTGAGATGAGATCTAGATGATGGACTTTGGTAGGGGATCAAAAGGCTTTGACCTCTAGGGCATTCTTTTACATTTAGCTTCTGCAGTTATTTCAGTACACTTATTATTCGATGATGTGACATCACTTATGGATATTTATGGGCTGTTTGACCCAATTATTATGAAAAGGGATTTTAACTGTTTAACTCCATGAAGAATGAATAATTAATTAGCATATAGTTAGCTAATTTCTGATTAAGGCTTACTTGGTTTGTTGGGCCAAGGCCCATAAACTATGGCCGGTCACCATTCCTAAATTGGGGCGTGACATCAAGTATCTCAAAAAAACTAGAGATTATGTCCTGATTTACCAGGCTGAGAGTCTTGTGCCCACTGGGTACACTGACTCAGATTTTCATTCGGATAGAGAATCTAGAAAATATACCTCTGGATATGTGTTTATCTTGGTAGGTAGAGTTGTCAGTTGGAGGAGTATCAAGCAGTCGTTATTGTTGATTCCACCATGGAGGCCGAATATGTTACTGTTTCGAAAGCAACAAAAGAGACAGTATGACTCAGAAATTTTTTTGGTGACTTAGGAGTGGTTCCCTCAGTGCAGTTGGCTATTAAACTTTATTGTAATAATAGCAGAGCGGTTGCTAATTTGAAAGAACTCAGGACCCATAAATGGGCTAAACACATTGAGCGTAAGTATCACCTGATTTGAGAGATCGTTCAGAGAGGTGATGTGGTTGTGACAAAGATTTCATCAATAGATAACCTGATAGATCCTTTTACGAAGAGCTTACCAGCTAAGACTTTCAATTGTCACGTAGAGAGTTTAGTTTTGAGATGTATGGCCACATAATTTTAATAAAAAGTGAGAGATTATTGAGATTTTTATATAAATCATGTTCAAACATTTTATATTAATTTTAATAATATATAGATTCTTTCAGCTCATTTATATTTATGTTTGTTGAAAATGCATTGTTATTGTTTATCATTAATGTGCGGTATGTCGGTAATTATACACAGTAAGAATTCTGGTAAGTAGAGCTTAACTTACTTAGAGAAGATCAAAAATCTAGTTTTTATATAATTAAATTAGTTCACAACCTAGGTAGAGTTGACATCCGATCGGTATAGCTGCGAGTACAATCTCATTGGTTTATCTTAATCACAGAAATTTGTTCAATAATTCAAGAGAGATTGTATTCGGTACACCAGAAATATATTGAACAAGACTCAAGGTGAAATTAAAATCCATATACTGACAAGATTGGACTTACATAATTTTACGGTTTGCACAAAGGCACATAGATTCTTAATCTTGAGAAATATTGAATGCTGACGTGTTTTAATATTTATTACTTTTAATTACGTACGGGTCCGATTCAATCTCATTATTTTAATAAATCTTGTAGTTTGAGTAATACATATTAGAACGTGATCATTGTTATATTTTGGAGAAATTCGTGTCTAGAATATTCTATTCTGATTGTAATACTCCATTGATAAATTTATAAGTTTTGATGCTACCAGTAAACCTGATCAGTGAATTATTAATTTAATCCGATAATATATCAAATAAGTTAAATTTGGTAATTAAGGATTGTAGATGTCGGTAAAATTAAGTTGTCAGTAATTAAATCTCACTAAGTGAGTATTGGTAACTTAAGATGAAGAATCATATTATGTGCTATATAACTCGACAAATAAGAACTCTTATCTTTATGAGCTGAGATAATTAAATTGGAGTGCAGTTGTAATTATTTAGTTGAATTAATTACAATCAAAAGAATTAAAAATATATCACAGGGTGCTGATATATAATTTTTTAATTATTTTGAAAGTTAATTTAATTATTATCTTTGGGTCCGCAGTGTAGTTCGTAATTATAAATTAGGCTTATTCTCACATAACCTAAGCTATAATTATGATACGTAGGCTTATTATTAGGTTAACGGTTGATAGGTGTCTAAATGGACACCCTTTAGTCTTTTAAAATATACTTATTTTATCAATTACTTATTCTACTTATATATTTTTAGTATTTTTAATAATTTCAGACACTTGAGAACGAGAGGAACCAAAACAGAGCAAAAAGTCTAAAATCAGCATTCTATCGTCCGGACGAAATTGAAAGAATCAGATTTTTTGTTCTATAAAAATATAAAATTCTGCACTCCTAATCTTGGTGGGATACTCTACATTAATGAAGATTAATATACCTAAAAGAAGGAGCATGATTAGAAAGCAAAATTTACAATTGAACAAGACAAATAAATGAGAGAAAAACAAAGTAAAAAATAATGGCTTGATAGAATGCAAAAGTCTTCACAAATATCATATCTTCAAATCTTGAAGTCTAATTTATAATCCCTCCTATCCTGAGGAGGATAAGAGAAACACAAGAATCACAAGTTTCATATATTGTGGAAGAATTTCTGGTTCAAGCATTTCTATAAAATCAAGGCTCAAGTTCATTTCTTAGGAGAGTTTGGAAATGTTCAACAAAAGAGAGGAGAATTCTCTGCAGAATTTCCCCAAGTGATTGAAGAGAAAAAGTTCAAAGGCTCTCCATGGTGGTCATGCTCCAATCCTTGGCACATTCCTCATTCATGAGTGGCTAGACTCTTCTCTCTTAGGGAATATATGAAACTCTAAACAAGTAATTTTAGCTTTATGTATTGAATTTTGGTATGAGTTATTTGAATCTTTAGTTGTATAACTTTAAGATTCTTGGATTCAATCCAAACTTTTGATAAAAGAAATATTTATACGCTTTGTGTTTATTTTCTGTGATTTCAAATGCATGGTTATACAACAGTTTTATTGTGTTATGATTAAGATTTGAGATAGAA
>JAUTBS010160409.1:0-12185 GCA_032361285.1 Aequorea victoria | reverse complement strand
TGACTAATATTTTATAAGTAGGGAGCCAATAATTCATAAAAGCACCAAAGATATTATTTATACATAACAAAATATGATCTTTTATATAAAAATAATAATTGTTTAAAAATTTGGGGGTCGTACGCCCCCCTCCTGTGTTCGCCCCTGGATGACAAATTTAAAAAGGTAAAAAATCATGATTAAATACTTTTATTTTTTTTATCTTTTCAATCTGTCTTTGATAAGAGAAATTGAAAAAATATAAAGTCTCGACCTAATGATTTTAAAAGTTCGATAAAGACGAAAATAAGTGAAAAAATAAAGTTAGCTTATTTATTGTTTTGGCTCATCTTTGTATTTTCTAAACTTTTTCATCGTATGGTTAAAATTTTACTTTTTTTTTGATAAAAAATAAAAAAACAAATCTCACTAAAAAGATAAAAATAACACTACAACAAAATGCACAATTAACGACTAATTTTCTCAACTCAAAGTATTTTGCGTTGGCAAATATATTCCTTCGACGGCAAAACAAACAATTGCGTCGGCAAAACATCAACAAAGTAGCTTTCTTGGCGACGAAAAATTACTTTTGTTGGAAAAATTCGTTGGCAAAAATTTGGCGCCATGATATATTTTCTCCGAGGGAGGGAAACGTTTTGCCTACAGCATATTTATTTTTGCTGACGAAAAAAGTGTTGTAAAAAAAAAATATTTTTCGCGACGAGTTAGATACATTGGAAAAGATCCAACACTTATTTTATACCTACTATAAAACTAAGTTGTTTTTGTAATCTACTACAAAATTATCATTGTTATGTAATTTAATTTTAAAAAACTCAATACTTTTATTTCGATCCTCTTTCTTTTCATCTCTTCCGACTAATATAATATTACATAATGATCACATAAGAAAAATTAAAAAAATTACACTTTTATAAAAGCGTGATAACATGAATTTAGATAATTCTTAATCTCAATTTATTAAATATAATGAGATTATATATATATATATATTCTTTTTTTATCACAGTTATTAAAAAATTGAGATTATAATTTTATTTTTTTATTATAAATGAAATTAAAAATAATAAGTTAAAATATATGTGAATACTGCAAATAAATCATTCCTAATCTCTAACCTCTCTC
This sequence comes from Aequorea victoria, assembly GCA_032361285.1. Lineage (NCBI taxonomy): Eukaryota > Metazoa > Cnidaria > Hydrozoa > Leptothecata > Aequoreidae > Aequorea > Aequorea victoria. Next base: position 11,057 of record JAUTBS010160409.1, on the reverse strand, counting down.
ACGTTTACCATTATCGACCTCTCTTCAACTCCTCCTCTCTCTTTTATGTGTGTCGCACAATCGCACCACCACAGTTCTGCCTTTGACAAATGACAATTCTACCATCGCAGCTGGTCCAGTATCCTATCAAGCACGACCACTCTTCCCTACACCCTTGGTGAGCAATTCTCACCACCGCGTTGTTGGGCTTGTGGCACAAATCTGTGCCTGCAGAATTTCATTGTCCGGATAGGGCTCACCGTCGTCCGGATGCCAGAAAGCAGAGGGTTGATTTTGACTTCTTTCAATCTCCGTTCGAACGAAAGTGACTACCATTTGTGTTATGCAAAGAATGATATTAGAGGGGGGTGAATCGGGTCTTTTAATTTTTTATTTATTTTAGAAAATATTTAAACAATATAAAATAAGCAAGTAATATATATATATATATATATATATATTAGATAAAGAGAGATGACACCGTCGATTTTATAGTAGTTCGGCTGTTCAAGTCTACGTCAACTCCTCAAGTGGTGTACTTCAAACCTTTTACAAAAATTTATCAAGCTGCGTTCTAAAACTACCAAGTTTCTAGCACTTGTGATCTTCCCTTTGTGTGTTTTACCACACACAAAGAATAGTCAATGGTGACTCACCCTCATTTTACAATGATTCAATAAGAGATTTTTGTGTACAAATGATAATTAGAAAGCTCTCCAAGAAGAGTGAATATTATAATGAATCTCACGAAAGAAAAACTAAAAACACTGATATTCTGTGGCGGCTATGGTTTTTCTCAGTATGATCAGATTTCAAAAAATCGAGCTTGTGATGAATCGTATCAATGATTTTCGGTATTCTCTTGTACTAGAATGACTGATAATCATATTCTTATATAAATACGAGCTTCAATATAGCCGTTGCAAATCAAATCTTTCTATTTAATACTCTGAAACACATTTGTAAACAGACGTGGTTTTTGCGTAGATTTGCTGATTTCGCTTCCTTAGATCGACTCACGTTGAGGCTAAGTCGACTCAATATCCTAAAATTTTAAATTCTTCGCCCATGGGTTGACTCATCGTGATGTTTAGGTCAACTCATAATGATACTGTATTGACTTTATTTCAGATCTTCGTCCGTGGGTCAACTCATGTGAAGCTTGAATCGACTCACACAAGTTCCTGCCTTTGAGTTTCCACTTGGATCGACTATGGTCGCTGCGTCTCAGCTCATATCTTCTTTGGGTTGACTCACATTTGCCTTGGGTCGACTCACATGTTGCCTCTGCAGATTTACTGAATGGTAGTCAATTTGGGTCGACTCATGTCTTCGCTTGGGTCGACTCATATGTTGTCTTTATTTTTGAGTCGATGTGTGGGCTGATGCACTTCAGCTCAAAACTCTTGGACTCAAAGTTTGTGTCGACTCATCATAATGGTGGGTCGACTCATGGTCGATGCAGAGAACAGATTCAGAGAATCATCCAACTTGGGTCGACTCATAGACCATTTTGTGTCAACTCATGGTCGCTTCTGAAGTGATTCTGCAGGAGATCCCAAGAGAGTGTCTGTTTGGGTCGACTCATACAAGATCTTGGGTGGACTTAAACCTTGCAATATTTTTGAATTTTTTTTATGTCTTGATTCTGAGGTAGTGCTCTGTTTGAAAACTGAATTAATGATTCTCATAATCATTTTTAATACTTGATTTTTCACCTGAAACAACTTCAAGTCTCATTAAATACAAGATCAACACCAATTATGGGTGTTAACCATAAATAATCATTTAAACCATTTGAACATAGATTGATTTAAAAATATGTATTAAGAGATTTTTAAAATGATGTTAAATGATAGATCATCTTAACTTATCAATGTTTTATTTGTTATCATTAAAATCAATAAACGATTTATTTAAATTCTGGGGTTAACAAACATCTCATTTTCAGACAACAACCTCTCCAGAGTCCAGAATCTCCATTATGATGCTTTGGTGCTAACATTACGGGTGGGCAATTACGATATCATGAGAATCCTCATTGATCAGGGGAGTTCAATTTGGCCACTATAGAGAATCATCTTGCTTATTTGGGTTGGACCCGTCATTCTCGATACCGAGTTTCTCGTGGTTGACCAGCCTTCGACCTACAACGCATCATGGGCCAAACATGGCTCCATGCGATGAAAGTTGTGCCGTCGACCTATCACCAATCCTTAAAATTCCAACTGGACAGAGAGGTGATAGAAATAAAGGAAGACCAGCAGGCGTCGAGACAATACTTCATTGCTTCCATCAAGGAAAAAGGAGTCCTCCCCAAAGTAAAGACCATCGAGGTCAACGAAGGAGCAAACATCGACGAGAATAGCCGAACTGTTGAGGAGAAAGTGGTGGAAGATCTCAAAAAGTCCAAATTGATCCTGATAACAAAGAGAGGTACTTCTTAGTTGGTACACTCTTAGCCGAACAAGAAAAATTCGAGCTGATTTGGTTCCTCACTACCAGCCATACGGGTCTTTGCTTGGACCTCTTATGAGATGCCCAGGATCAATTCCGATGTGATCTCTCATCACCTCAATGTGGATCCCATTCACAAACCGGTGATACAGAATAAGAGAAGGTCAGTAGCGCAGCACATCGCCGCAATGTAAGAAGAGGTTGATCGATTGTTGGAGGCCAGTGCAATTCAGGATGTCTATTACCTGAACTGGCTTGCGAACACGATGGTTGTAAAGAAGAAAGATGGTAAGTTGCGGGTTCGCATCGACTACACCGACCTCAACAAGGCCTTTCCCAAAGACAGCTTTCTATTACCCAAAATTGACCAGCTCATGGATGCTACATCAAGACACTAGAGGATGAGTTTCTTGGATGCCTACAGAGGCTATCACCAGATACCCATGTATCCCCCGGACATGGAGAATAATGTTTTTTCCACTCCGAAACGGATATACTTCTATACGGTAATGCCTTTTAGGCTAAAGAATGTCAGCGCTACATACCAGAGACTAGCAACAAAGATGTTTATTAAGTTTCTTGGAAAAATCATGGAGGTCTACATCAATGACATGATAGTTAAAAGCAGGGAATCAAATGCACATTTGACCAAGCTACAGTCCACCTTCGACATTCTTAAAACCTTCAAGTTAAGGTTGAGTGCATTAAAGTGCACCATCGGAGTCTGTTTGGGGAAGTTTCTCAGATTCCTCATTACACACAAGGGAATTGAGGTTAACCCCGAATAAATCTTGGCAATACAGAAGCTGCAGAGCCCAAGGACCATCAAGAAAGTCCAGGGACTCACTGGGATGGCAGTCACGCTTAATCGCTTCATCAGTTGAGCTTCGGACAAGTGTTGCCATTTTCTTTGGCTCCTAAAAAAGGTCAAGAAATTCCAGTGAACAAGGGAGTGCGAATGAGCTTTAGCCAAACTAAAATCTTATCTCGTAACACCACGAAGCTAGCGAGTAGCTCTACTCTTACCTAATAGTGTCAGACTGGGTAGTCAGTGCAATACTTCTACGATTAGAGAATGACGTTCAGAGGCCAATATACTACGTCAGTAACATCTTACTGGATGCAAAGACCAGATACTTACCCTTAGAAAAACTGGTTTTGTCATTGGTCTCTGCATCACGTAAATTGATACACTACTTTCAAGCCCACTCAATCATAGTATACATCGAGCACCCACTCAAAGCCATACTATAAAAGGGTAATTTCTCTAAAAGAATAGCTCGATGGGCAGTAGAGCTAGGCAAATATGACATACAATTCTAGCCCTGAACAGCCATAAAAGGGCAGGTACTAGAAGATTTCATAGCAGAATTCAGTCCCAGAATCGATGAAGCAAGCTCAATAGGTCCATCTGAACAAATAACCGAACCAACCGATCTTGAGGGGCAAGAAGTGTAGGAGTTACCAAATCTGTCCACAGAACGAGACGAGAGCAAGGCTCAATTTTGGCATCTATACATTGACTGGTCAGCATGTGCAAAGGGCTCAGGTGCCGACATAGTCCTCTTCAGTCCTAAAGGGGCCCTCGTTGAAAGGGCCATTAGACTTAGTTTTCATGCCTCAAACAATGAAGCAGAGTACGAGGCCTTAATGGCCAGGCTCAGAGATGCTCACACCTTAGGAGCCCTACAATTAAAAGTTTTTGCGACTCTCAGCTAGTTGTGAACCAGTTTATAGGCGAATACACAGCTCGAGATGATAGAATGATTGTCTATGTTCAACTGGTAAGGAAATTGGTCCAAGCCTTCGAAAATATGGAGATTTCCCAACTCAGTTCAAAGCAGAATGGGCATGCAGACTCGTTGGTCTGCTTTATCTCCATAGTTCGGTCGACGGGAGAATTAATAGTTAAAGTAGAGTTCCTCCCAAGCCCGAGCACGGCGCCAAGAGCCAAACTAGAAGCTCTTTGTGCCGAGCTCGGGCTGAGTTGGATGGATCCAATCAAATCCTTCTTATTGAGAAACGAGGTCCGAATTGATAGGAAGGAGTCTCACAAGTACACTAGGCCCTACCTACTCTACGTCAAGTCCACCCAACTAAAGTGGACGATTTTCTCTTTGAGATACATGAAGGTATTTGTGGAAGCCACACTGTAGGGAGATCTCTAGCTCACATGGCAATCTCTCAAGGGTATTGGTGGCCCTAAATGCAAAAAGATGCCCAAGTGTATGTGCAGAAGTGTGAAAAATGCCAGAAGTTCTCTCCGTTGATCCAAACTCCAGCGAAGATCTCACCACTCTCACTAGCCCATGGCCCTTCTCACAATGGGGCTTGGACATAGTGGGGTATCTCCCTAAAGCAACTGGTAACAGAAAGTACCTCTTGCTCGCTACCGATTATTTCACAAAGTAGATTGAAGCTGAGCCCTTGGCCAATATCAGGGATGTGAATGTCAATAGGTTTGTTTGGAAGAGTATCATCACTCATTTTGGCATTCCCTGAGCTCTTATCTCGGACAATGGCACTCAGTTCGATTGCTCGATGTATAATTTTTTTTGCTCTGAACTGGGTATAAAAAAGAACTTATCCACACCACTTTATTCCCAGAGACACAAATAAGCTGAGGCCTTAAACAAGACAATCCTAGATGGGCTATAGAAAAGGTTACTGACGGCGAATGGGAGATGGGTCGAGAAGCTGTCTTCAATCCTTTGGACTTACCGAACAACTCCAAGGAAGTCCACTAGTGAAACCCCATTCTCTTTGGCCTACGGGGTAGAGATAGTAATCTCTCTCGAGATCGATCTCCCAACCCTCCTAACGAAAACCTTCGATCAAGTGATCAACTTCGAAGTGTTTGAAAAGGACCAGGACCTCACCGAAGAAATGAGAGAAAGGGCTTTACTCAAATTAGCCTCTTACGAGCAAAAACTTATCAAGGGCTACAACCAAAGGGTCCATTCCAGAGAATTCTTGGTCGAGGACCTAGTTCTTAGAAAAGTAGTGGCCCACACTAGAAACCCAAAGGACGGGAAGCTCGGTCTGAACTGGGAAGGGTCATACAAGGTTGTCGGCAAAGCAGGCACGGGAGCATATCACTTGGAGGATCTTCAAGGAAATGCTATACCTCAGCCGTGGAACATATCTAATCTGAAGAAGTATTATTTCTAAACTTGTATGAAAATTCCCACAATGAATAAAATACAATGCATTATCAAAAGTTTGTCTCCAAACTTTCTTTTTTAGAAGCTCAAAAGAGCCTGGGAACGGTCCCAAAAGCTCTCTTACCAAAAGGTAAAATGAGGAAGGGACCAAACTCCCCCTATCTATCTAAGATAGATGTGATTTTTGGTTTGAGAAAAAACTAAAGTAAGGGGATTGAGTCTAAAAATTTTTTTACCAAAAAAGGTGGAGGGTTGGTTCTCCCTATCTGCACAAGATAGATGTAATTTCTGATTTAAGAAAAAGCCAAAATGAAGGGGATCAAGCCTAAAAATTCTTTTACCGAGAAAGGTGGAGGCCTGATTCCTCCTATCTGCCTAAGATAGATGTAATTTATGGTTTAAAAAAAAAAAACCAAAGTCAAGGGGATCAAGCCTAAAAATTATTTTACCGAGAAAGGTGGAGGTTTGGTTCTCCCTGTTTGCCCAAGAAAGATGTGATTTCTGATTTAAGAAGAAATTAAAGTGATGGGGTCAAGCCTAAGAACCCTTTTCACCAAGAAAGGTGGAGGTTTAGTTCCCCCTATCTTTCAAAGATAGAAGGCAGTAGTGGCTCATGAAGTATAGACGAACTTATACCCTGATAGTCAGAACACGTTAGTGAGAATCAAGAAGCTCAGACTAATCAATGAACTTCTTAATCTTAAAGTCACAAACCAATGAGGAAGAATGCAACAAATATTGCCAAACATACAATGCTCGCAAAGCTCAGAAAACAAAGGCTAAACAAGCATTTCAACAAGCATGCGCTGAAAAGAGAGCATTATAAAAAATAAATTAAAAAACTATAGAAGTTATTTAAGCTATGGAGGGAAGATCCAGATGGTCAGACACTTCGGCTCCAGGTTGCTCGGTGGTCACCTCGACCTGGAATTCTTCAACTGGCTCATTCAATCCCTCCTCCGCAGCATTACCGACCAGAGGCTCTGAGAAGTCAGTCGCCGCTGCCGAGGAGTCAAGAGTAAGAACCACAACGTCATCAGACTTCTTGGCTTGAAAGTTTACAATCTGCTCGAAGAAGTCATCATCTGCCACCTCTTCTTATTTGTCCAAATCAACAAACAAGTTTGGGAGGGAGATCTTAGAGAAGAGGGGGAGTTTGATACCACCCAAGCAGCTTCAAGGGCGACTACCCAGGCAACCTTAAAGACCATGTCTTGGAGCTTGAAAAGTTGGGCCTTGTACTCCACGGTGGCATCTTCCACCCCATCAGCACAGGAGAACTTCATCGTCTTTGTCTGCTCTTTCTAAAGCTTCTTTAGTTCAATGGAGGCCAGGAAAAAGTTCTTCTCTGTCTCCATTGACTTCCTCCACTGCTCGTTCAGCTCGATGGTGAGCTTCCTAGTCTTCTCCCGAAGAGCGCTCTTGGCCTTCGCCAAGTTGCTGAGTAGGTCGAGGTTCTTCTGGTAGTCCCTCTGGAGCTCAGCCTCTCGATCAGCCATCCGCTCTTACTAAACCATGGCCCTTTAAAGGCCCTTCCAAACAGACAATGGGTAAGAAAAAGAAGACAAAAAGGAAAAATATAAATAAAAAAGGGACTTGTAGACAACCTGGATCAGATGTTGGATAACTGACTTCGAGAGATAAAGGTTTGACATCCCTCGGATTGTTCTATGTCCCCTGGAAGCTTCAACACCTCTGATAGTCCTAGTGTGATCTCGGGGGAGCTCACCTCGATCGTCAGCTTGGATGCGTTGGTTGCCCTTCCTCAGTTGGGTTGCCCAAGGCACCAACTTTTCCTTGGAAACCAAGGTCCCCTTGCCCTTGGCCTGGGCTCCAAAGGTCCCAGTTGTCGGCTCAGTGGGGGACGGGCCAAATTTCCTCTTCTTCCTCTGAAGAGGAGCAACAACAGTAGTAGTGGTAGGTGCTTGGCTCTGGGCAGCCCTAGGTACGGGTCCTGCTTAGGCGGGGACAGGTTCCTCTGCTTGCTTCTTTTTTTAAAGCTCGGATGCCATCATGTGATGCCATCTTTTTCCCCTAACCTTTAGGAATTAGGATAGGTCTACAACAACAACTCCTTTTTTTCTTTATAGAGAAGATTGACCAGTCGATTTCAGAGTCAGTGGAGGAGTCAGCTCGGGTGGGACTGCTCGGCCCAACTTCTCTCAGCGAAGATTGAGCGGTGGAGACCCGGTTAGTCTTGGAGGTCCAAAGGATAGGGATTCCTTCTTGAACTTGTCCTATGACCTCGCTGCTCAAGGCAACCGAACTCCTGCTATTTTCTCTTTGATAAATGACTGATACACGGGAGTGTACTTCAAAAGGATGTGTGCTGCTCGGCCGTCCCTTTTTGTCCAGGAAGGCCTTTGTATGCCCAAACCTTCTCGAGGTCCTGCAAGTGAACCCGTGGATTAACTTTTCAGTTCTTGACGTTGACAGCCTCACCTGCACATAGCAAGCATTAATTAGCCATGAGGTACAAACTCAGAAGGGATAAACTAAAGAACGAAAAGTTGTGAAGAACTACCAAGACTCCCGTCTTTGCGATGAACGGCCCAGACGATTCCTTCCACTTCGTTGGGCCCAAACTCAAAGTTGCCCGAGGCAAAAATGAAGTCATCATCGATGCCCTTGCTAGAGTCTGGTAGTTTGCTCACGAGCTTCTCATCATCCTTTTTTACTTTGAGATAATAAGTTTCCTCTCTTTGCCGAACTATGTTATAACAGTAAACAATATCCTATATGCCAAGATTGGTCCCCAGGATCCTGTTTAGTTCAACAACCCCCATGACTATTTGGAAGAAATTAGAAGAAACTTGCATGAGGCTCAAACTGTAATAGTTCAAGACGTCCCTCAGAAGAGGGAATCCAACTCCCCCCTCTACAATGACAACCAAGGGGATCACCATACGTTGGTCATTCCTCTCTTGGGGATCATTGGCGTTATCCAGATCTATTTTAACATTATTAGGGACCTGATATCTATCCCTAAATAAGGCCATGGCTATGGGACTGGAAACCATGATATGGAATCTCCCCATTGAATGTGTGAGGAGAAAGATAAGCAATACTAGGAGAGCTAAAAGCAGATGAAATGAAATATTGGAATTCCTGGAAGAAGCAAAGGAAGACTTACTGATTCAGAAACAAAAAACGACAATAGATTCCTCAACAATCTTCTCAGATGAAGTTCTTCGCACAAAAGGTTGAAAATAAAGGAAATTCTTACTTAGAAAGTTCAAAGATGACAGAAAGAGCGATACACGGTGGATGAAAGTATATATAGGCTAAGGCCACAACAGTTGCAATGATTCTAAAATGGCGCATGGCATACAGGATGTGACGCCTCGCTCGTGCAAAATGTCGCCCGATTTAATGCCAACACAGCGTTTTAGGGTGCCACGTAGTCCCTAGCAGTCAAAAGGATGCCAAATCTCCCCTCAAAAGATTCATTGAAACCCTTTGACTCTAGTCCTTTCAAATTTCCTCCGAGCACAACGGTCAAACTAGATGAGCTCGAAGGAGGCAACCCGAATTGAGCACACGATGTCATTATCAAACATGTTCAGATCGCTAGATGAGCTCGAAAAGATGACCCGAGCAAAGGCCATTCTATAAGGAAAAAGCTTAAGTTGTCCCCTAATGATGGAATACATGACCAGCTGAAGCTGGGGGCAGTTGGAGGGGATGAAACGCGGTCAGCTAGCCCAACGAGATGGATGGCCCATATACCGAACAAGATAGAGACGGGATAACCGGGCTGATCTAGCCTAATGTCTTTTTCCTAAACCAAGTCCGGATTAAAGATATGGATAAGATAAGGGTTACGGCTAAGGATAAAAATAAGTCTGAATCTCACTGAAATGTCCGAAGAACCAGGGATCCAGCCCTGAGATTTTCAAGATGTCACCAAATAAGGGAATATGATCCCTCAAATCCCCTTTACCCCAAGAAATCTGCCAAAGGATAAGGAAGAGGATCTCATTCAAAACGAGAGGGATTGGTCAAATTATGGGAAATCTTTACCAGAGTTTCTTGTTCAAAGCGCAACGTTAACACTATAAATAAAGGGGGAAGGGAATGAAAAATGTAGGTGCTAATTGATATTCATACTCTGCTATTGTCAATCCTTTTTAAAATACTTTCAGTGTTCTGACTTGAGTGTCAGAGTGTTCTTCCAGTCAAACCCCTTCACTGGGCACCACTGACGTTCGTTGATCTTACAACTATAGGTTCAACCGAACTAAGTCAAGCACAACCGAACTCATTCCAAGTTATTCAGGAGTCTCATTTAATCCAATTCAATAGTGATTCTTTTTGACTGTGTGTTGTTTACACACACATTTATCTATCCAATATTTATTCCTCTCCAAATAACCCATATGCCGTATGCAGTGATAGTAGCTATAAAATTGGGTGGGACCAAACAGTAATACTAACGAGTGTATCTATAAATCTATAAAATGGTGTTTTTGAATTCGCACCAAACATTGATTTTTTTATTAATACAGTATGTATCGGTACTGATAAAGTATTCAAACATTAATTGACAGAAAAGTTTTTAGTCTTTTTAGTAAAAAAGTTTATACATTGAAAATAATAAAATGAATGATTCAAATCATCAAAATAAACTCATTTTTAGCTCAAAATCAACACAATATGGAAAATTGGAGAGAAGCTACTCCCATAAGATAATGCTCAATTTTAGCATGAGATTTATCCTAAAAGATGTTGTCCCATCTCCTTATTATGAAAAGTTATTCAATATCTCAAATGCATAGTCACGTTGTGCCCTAAAATTCTTGAGAACCCCACAATTTTGTGGAACCACTATGTTTGGAGTAAATCTGGCATAATCGTCAAGTCCTAAGAGTTTGGACATCACATAACTATGTTGATATCGAATAATTATTCATCAGTTAGTCGTAACATATGAAAAAATAATTTTTTATTTATTTAAGAAGTACCATATGTGCTAAAAATGATCCCTCCCCATCAAAATTTGGCATAGCAAAAAATAAGATTTAAAAATGTCACACTCGATATCATCAAAATAAAATAAAAATGTCACTCATGTGCGACTCTACTCTTTCCTCGTGCACCCTAAGTCCTAACCAACTGAATGTTGTTGTGTTGTTGCTCGATGTATACGCTCCCCATTTGGACAGTTGTTTATAAACTTATTTATTTATTTTAAAATAAATTAGGATAAATTATATTGACTTCTCTTGAGATTATAAAAAATACAAAGACCTCCTTCGAAATTTCTAAAATAACACTGACCTTCCTTCTACTTTACTTTTCTATTACATATTTTTTCTTCTGTTAGTAAACTGTCAGTTTACCGTTAATAAAAAAAATACTAACATAAGCAAGATTTTTACATTTAGTTTTCGATTTACTTAAAAATATTTAATTAATTGTAGGGGTAAAATAGTAAAATATCATTTTTGGTTAACG
>JAUTBS010160298.1:0-12186 GCA_032361285.1 Aequorea victoria | reverse complement strand
GAAAATACCTTACAACCTCATGACAGAACATAATGCCAAACATACAATAAAGTATGCCCATCAACATGTATAAAACATTTCATGACGTGCCAATTATTATGAACAAGCTAGCTACTCTCACCTTCGAGATCTAAGTTTTATGCTAGGCCACCACTCACGCGAGCTGTTCGTCATTCTTCCACAAATGTTCTTTCGAAACATATAACATAAGGCAATCATATATAAGGATCTACCTTAATCTCACATCATACTATCCTTTTCGTGTTTTCATGAGTTAAATATACTTATTTGTGATATATTGCATGAAGAAACCTAGGGCCAAAAGGGTCTGTCACCGTCCCAAAACATTGCTGGAACACAATCATTTTTCCTCACTTGAGTCGACTTAGACCCACATTCGGTTGACTCAAAGGTCTTGGGTTGACACACGTTTCCATCCGGTCGACTCACACAGCATGGGAACAGGGTTAGGGTCGGGACAAGGGTCGACTGTTACGGCCCAAACGCGCACCAAGCGCCACCTTGGGCTGACACACTAGGTAATTGGGTCGACCCACATACAAGGTTCAGGCTTGAGTCGACACTATGGCCTCATGGTTCAACTCAATCGTCCACCTGCACAAACTATAGAGGCTGGATATCCCCCTGAGTCGACACCATCCATCATTGGGTCAACTAAGGTGACCACCTGCTAAACAACCGAGAGCTAAACTCTCGTAGGTCGACACTCCTAACACTAAGGGTCGACTCAGAACTCCTACAGAGAAAAGAACAGAGGTCAGCACCTAATGAGTCAACACCCACACAACTTGGGTCGACTCAAACACAATTCTGTCAAACAACCGAGAGCTCAACAGCTTGTGAGTCAACACACCAACCCATGTGTCGACTCAACCACCAGCCTATGCAAACTACATGGATTGAAATGACTATGAGTCGACACCTACCCTCCCAGGGTTGACTCACACAACGGAAAAATAGGTATGCTCTATTTTTATTTTAGATCTGTCTAAGGCCTCGTTTGGGTGAAAAAACTCATTTTCTAAGCCACCACCCACGACTCCAACCACACCTCTACCTTCCTCACCTTTCCCCTCAACATCCACAACATCCAACACCCCCAAAAAACCCCTACAAGGATTTCTACAGATGTTTATAAAAGAAAAACTCTAGGTTTCCCCCAACAACAACATCCAACCATGGATACCCATGGAGACCTATAATACCCTCAGTCTCGAGCTAGGAAGAAGGCCAAAGACTAAATAGTCTAGGTCCCAAAACTCTGATTATAGGAACTACTTCCAAGATAAACACTACGGAGTTCAAAATATGATTTCTTACCTCAAGGCTTCAAGAATAGCTCTAATGGTGATTCACGCCTCTTTTCTTCTTCTTCTTTCTCTTTCGTCCCTTCTGCAAATGGAGTGAACACTCCACACAGCTCTAGCTACAACACTCCTGAGCTTTCCTGAGCACAAACACTCTATCATTTCTCATGATTCCTCCTTTCCTCTTCGAATCACTAGACCTCCATCTCTCTCTAGTTTCTTTTTTCTCCTTCCCTTCTTCTACATAACGCACAAGGCTCCAGAAAGGACATCAGAGATCCAGACATTCATCACCCATTAGCCCCTAACTCCTTGATCTTGTCAGGAGATCACATCACCTATCATTTAATTACACATCAATCCTCCTTCATTATGCTATTCATATAATTAAATCCTCATTTCTTCTAATTATGCGTTCGGTCTCTCTTTACTTTTTTGTATTATTAATCTCATCATCAATATGAATCACAACCCAAACAGGGCCTCATCTTTGGTCTTAAATGGGGTTAATTATATTTATTATTTTTTTTAAAAAAAATACAGGATGTTACACTCATTCCTCTCAGAAACTCATCTCTCCCAGTTTTCTCTCTCTGTAACCTCTCCCTCTCTCAGCACCACTGCCACAGTGCCACTGTTGCCCTTGAGCATGCACCACCAAACACCATCACCATCATCAACATTGCCACCCACCACCGGTGCCATAGTCGTCATCTATCGTCGTTTGTGTTCTCTGGTTCATCTTCCTCACCCTCTGTTTTGGTTATATACAAAGATATACACATATATGTATATCACATCGTTATGCAGTTATTTAATCCTCAAGTTAAGGTTTAATCTTTAAGAATTGCAAGCATGTATAGATATAAGAATATATATAATGTATAAAGATATAAGGATAAAAAAGATTTAGAGATTATACATTGATGTATTACTGCTTATATATATAATCGGTATATATATATATCATAGAAAAATCGTGTATGAAATATACCTTGAAAATATATACGTTTATGTATTTAAACCTTTTAGAAATATGACAAAATAAGTATAAATAAATAATCAATGAAGAAAGAAAGAGAGAAAATCCTAGAATCAAAGATTTCAGTCATTGAAATCTCTGGTCTGAAGCTTTGGGTCGACTCACCTTGAGGTTGAGTCGACTCACGTCCCTTAAAACTGAATTCCATTACCAGTGGGTCGACTCACGTTGGTGTTGGGTTGACTCATGATTGTAAGGCCTCGGTTGTTTCTCAGGCCTTGGTTTAGGTCGACTCATGAGACATTTGAGTTGACTCATGACCACTTCTAGATCTCTTTGAGTCGACTCATGCATCTTTTGAGTCGATTTATGCATCACCTGTGAGACTTGGGTCGACTCACTCTTACCTTGAGTCGACTCATGGCCTATTTTGATTGAATGGAAGAGGAGCTGTCTCAACTCACTCTACTTTGGGTCAACTCATGCTGCATTTGGATCGACTCACAGTCACTTATTGTTGAGACTTCTTGCTTTGGGTCGATACACAGCCTCTGTTGTGTTGACTCATGACCACCTGTTGGACTTGAGTCGACTCACAAGCCCTTTGAGTTGACTCACAGTCGCTTGTTATGCCATATACCGGGACCTGTTGCTTTTGAGTCGACACACGACCTTGCTGTGTCGACTCATGGTCGCCTGTGGTGACTTTTTGACCATGAACCTCTCTTATGTGTTGATTCACATACCTTATGGGTCGACTCACATTACCAAAAATTCTTAGAAAATATTCATGTGTTAACCCTAAAGTTAGGTTATGTTTGACATGAGTTTAATGATAAAATAGATTAATTAAGGATTAAATTAATACTAGAAACAAACGTTAGAACTTATAAACTGGGAAATAGTTCGTTTAGTTGTTAAATCGATTTAATTAGCATTAATTGTGATTATGATATATTGTAATGAATAAATCAGGGTGACGTGTGAACCATAGATTCTCTTGTTGTTGCATTTGAGTTTTCCTTAAATATCAGGTGAGTGGATTGTCATGCTATGTATCTTTTAAATAACTCCCCGTATTTCCAAGTTACTTGACTGGAAAATAAATATGTTTCAATACTTTTAATAATACTGTTATTCTCTTATGACAATCATGGTATAAATATTTTATGATATACAAAGGTTTTTTTATCTATTATGGAGCGATCATGTGACTTTTCTTTGGGACCATGTGAAAAGTCCAGGGGATAGGCCCTACGGGGTGACTCTGGCCAACTAGAGAATAGACCCGCTCTGGAAACTTAGGTGACCCTAGTTGCTCAAGAGTTTAAGGGATAGTTTGGGAGTTTCTAGTGACCTGAAACTGGATCATCTTAGGAAAAAGGCCCAGGCGCCACCCTGTGGTGACTCTATGTTCGATGATTGGATTCAATGGGCCGAGGCTTCCCCGAGCATTATGATTTTTGGCACTTGCACCCAGGTTGTTCCTGTGGTTGTTGTTCATGATTTCTCACACACATATTGATGATCATATCGCTATACCATTATTATGATGTTAGCATGTTTATGCGCGATTTATTATCTTTTGACATTATTATGTCATGGTTATATTATTGGTATTTTTATGCAATAAGATTGTTATGGACACCTCTGATGTCTAGTTTGAGATTATGTTGGTGACTCGTCTTGATATCGAGATAACGAAGAAAAATATAGATATTTTGATAAATGCTGGTGAATCGTCTAGATATCGAGATCATGAGGAAAATATGAATATTTTGATAAAGAAGAAATGATGGGTTGTGTTATTACTATTTTTCTTATATACTATGTATCTCATACCATAATTATGTTTGAAGTACAAATTATTTGAATTCTCTATTTTAGAACTGTACATTTTTATGCATACTTCCATTTATCAGTTTTAGCTAACATTGTAAAATTAAACATTTTAGGTAATCAATGAAAAAGCTTGTCGATAGACTCGATAACTTCGTGGGATCCAGGATTAAGACCTCTTAGGACATGCATTCTTGCTTTCGCATTTAATTAAATACTATTTGATTATGAGTTGTTAAGACAACATATTGTTGAGATATTAGGGGTTGTTTGTCCCATATTGATTATTATGGATTTTGTCTGATTAAATCACTTGTATTTGATATCTTTTAGCATAATGTTAGTTAATCGTATATTCAGACTTTCTTGAATTCATTGGGTTAAGGCCCATGATCCATGGTCGGTCACCTTTCTCGAATTGAGGTGTGATATTGATAATATTGGTGAGGCGACAGATGCAGATGTTGCGGGAGGCTTACATTAACTCTGTCCCTCGACCTACTCACCTTTTTCCCGTTCGGTGAGATTTTATTTATTTTTATTATTTATATATTTTTTGCATGTACTTCTCATTTAGTTACTTGCATTATACTCTTATTCTGATGTTGTTGCTTATTTTTTTCTTTCTTATCCTTTTTTACTGCCTTCCTCCGGTAGTCATGGCCTTTCCTTTCATGGGACGTCCTCGACTTCTTCCAGCCCATTCGCCGTCGACCCATCTGCAGCTGCTTCTGGGGGTCCTGCCCCAGGGGCTGGGGTCCGAGCGCATCAGAATGATAGCGACGACGATTACGACTCGGGGAATGCCATTACTTCTTCTTCCTCCATTCTGACTCCCACGCGTCGTACCCGGCGCCAACATAGATGATGTTTTTGATTTTCTCTGTATGCATCACATATATTTTTCTTTATGTACATCTTATTTCGATGGGCCTTTGTGCTCGATTGGATGTTTATTCAGCACAATTGCTTAGCACTTTTTTCATTTTCTTTTCTTTGTATGGATATCTGGTTATTTATATACACGAATTGCTCATTTGATGGTTCATTTATTTATGCACATGGATGATTATATACATGGATTTCTATATATAAGAGTTTTCTATATGTAGGGATTATTATATACATGGATTTCTATCTACAGGATTTTCTATATATAGGGGTTTTCTGTATACATGGTTTTTTATATACAGGGATTTTCTATATACAGGGATTTCTATGAACATGATTTTCTATATACAGTGGAGTTCTCTCGAAAAATGTGATGCCATCCTTTTAACAAAACTTATTTTTAAACGCTCTCAGTTTTAAAGTTTTAAAAGAAAATCAAAGTTTTATATTTTTGAAAAGAGAGCCTCCCAAATACGTTCGTGTTAAAGGGCCACACAATTGGAGTCATCACTTAGTTTTTAATGAAAAACTAAGAAAATAAAACTTTCAAGATACTAGTTCATTGTTACGAGAGATAATGGTTCGGGAGCTAGAGTACAAGAAGAGAATGTGTTAGACACCCCTCTCTCCCGATCAGAAGATCGGCCTCTACTTAATCATTTCTTTATTTCTTGTCTTAAGTATTTCAAAAGTAACATATACAGAATAGAGATTTAAGAGAGATCATGCAAAATCAAACAATGAAGTAAAATCTAACCTAAAACTTAGGTTTTCTAAGCATACTTGCACTTTTTTCCATGTTAACAGGGGATAGCAGCACATTAGTGTACAAAAGTACACACAAAAGCATGATGTTGATATAAGAAGATGTAGAAATCTACTAGAAGGTCACTAGTTTTTAACAGAGGTAGTACACGCCACCTTTTAACTTGGCACACACCATATGAACATGGCGCACACCACTTTTGGACTCTCTAAAGATGGCGCGCGTCACTATAGCAAAGTGAGTTCGGCACCTGGAGAATCAAAATAGGCTACTATTTTAAGAAAATAGTGTCCTATGTGTGCACAAGTGTTTTTATACTTAGAAGAAAATACGAAGTACGACATTTAACGTAGTGTTTTCAATAGATAGTCTAAAAATCTATATTTCATACATCTTCTAAAACTAAGAGGTTATATAGCATGCTTTTTCTAAGAGAAAGGAGAAGATGCTTGGACCGAAAATAAAAATAGAGCCGGGAAGAATGAGGTCAACGACCTTTTCCTCTCCTTTACCGATTAAACAAAACTAGATAGATAGAAAAATGGACGACCTACTGGAAATCTCAATCAAAAAGAGAGTTTCAAGCGTTTCAAGCGAAGGTGCGGGTGCTATCCGGTAGCTATCCGATAGCTTTGTCAAAGGCAGCATGTCCTATTTCGGAAAGGTCTCTGTGCAGTTTCGAGTCGTCAAAACTGGGCTGGTGTATATGGGGATTTCGGTTAGTGTATAGGTTTATGTATTATATGAATTTGGAGATTAACTCAATTAATTTGTAATTCAGTCAAGTTTAGGGTCCTCAATTTGACAGAGCTTTTGCAATCAATTATTCTCGGATCCTTAATTCGGCAAAGTTTTGGCACTCCATATGTTCGGGGTCCTCAATTAGGGAGGGTATGGTTCTATTTATAGACTTTGGACTAGAAAATTACCAAAATGGCAGAAACTTCTTCTCATGGTAGCGTGCGCCAAGTAGGAGGTGGCGCGTGCCTGGTTGAGGTGGCCAGAGCCACTTTGATCATGGTGTGGCTAGGGCACTAAAAAAGAGTGGCACGCATTGGATTGGAGAAAAGTGGCGTGTGCCACTTAGAGGTGGCGCATGCTTGGTCGGGAAGGCGCACCAAGGGGTATTTTGAATATTTCTTAGGTGTATTGGGGTATATCGGGGTGTTCTTTAAACTTTCGAGCTCACGCGGAGTTTCTTTCAATGCGATTTATGTATGTAGTCATCATCGAAAACAAATTGGATAAGCCTATGTACAGGTTAGTCAAAATTAGGGTGTATACACTTACCCTTGGCCTCGGCATCCTCCCGCCTTTTTCTCTCCTTCTCCTTCTCCTCAATAGCTTGGCTCATCTCAGCCTTAACCCTTTTTAGCTCCCCAGCAACCTGACCAAGATCAGCCTTCATTCACTTAAGCTCTTCGGCCTGCTTGGTGTAGTTGGCCTTGAGGGCATCTACTTTTTTACCCTCGAAGATTATGTACATCTCCCTCTTATGACATCGGTTCAAAATATGAACCTCCCAGACACAAGTCTGGAGAAGAGACAAAAATTTAATTAGAATAATAGGAAATCATTAACAAAAACAAAGGAGAAGGAAAGTATATAGCCCGAGAGAGATCCAAGATTAAGTCCCTCACCAGTTGAGGAGAGAAGATGTCATTGAGGGCATTAATGTCCTCATAAAGGAAATTGTACATCTTAGTCCGGGCCAGTTTAAAATTAACGAACATATCTCCGAGCCAACTTACTAATAAGGGTTAACTGTTGGGATCGATCGAGGATGGCCCAGTTGGAGTAGTTACAGAGGTGGTGCCATCTAGAGAAGTAGAAGGGCTGATCAGGCTAGAAGGATGAATGCCAGGAGGATCCATCTCCACCACCACTCAAGGGGGAATTGCCTCCATAGCCTTCTCGATTGGATAATAAGGCTGAGCGATCTCCTTCTGCTTCAGGAGGACCTTAGGTTTTTTTATTACCTAGAGTTTAGCTTTCCCTATAGGTCGGGCCCGAATCTTGGACACTATGGTCCTATCAATCCTCTTCGACATTCCTGTTCTAGGTCAATATGTAAGAAGGTTAAATAGACTATAAATAAAAAACCGAAGGAAGGAAAAGAGTAAATGAAGATTCTCATTAGGGGTAACTAGGCCAAGCAACCAAGAACTCAGCCTCTGGGGAGTCACCAAGAAGCTGAAGGATCTGGAATGGAAGTCCCGAGCTCCTTTGACTCGAGCTTTCACTTCGTTGCTAATGTGAGGCGCGGCTGATACATCTTTCGCCCGAGGTCGCCCCAGTATAGTATAATTCTGGGAGTATTTTGGTCGACCCCTCCTAATGATAAAACTCCCAGACTTCTCCAAAGATGAAAAAAATACCTCTCCTTCCAGTGCTTATTGGAGGAGGGGCAATCATGAACAAGAGCTCGATCCTCTAACCAAGATTGGAAGAAGTATCTCCCAAGTTGTTTCTCCTTGGGATGGTAGCAATATAGGAATTCTTCTATGGTCATGTGAAATTGGCCTCTATTGGCCTCCTCCCACAAAATAATGGCGCCAAGGAGAATTCTTCAGGCGTTTGACATTAATTAATCAGGAGCTAGACCTAAAAAGTCTAAGAACTCTCAGATGATTCTAGAAAAAGGAATCTGAAGGCCAGTGTGGATGGCATGTTCATATAAGCATACTTTCTCGAGGGAGTAAGAACACGCTCGATCATCTGGTCGAGGAATCCTACAGTATATGGAAGAGGGAATAGAGTAGGTCTCGCATAAGTGCTCCAAATCTAAGGCCTAAGAGGTAGAGGGAGTAGACTAGGTGATGAAGCCTTGGTCACCCATTTTGAAAAGTTGGGCCATAGAGCTAGAGGTCTTCCCACCGTCAGGAGAGGAATGACCTCGAACAGAAGGGGCACTAGGCCAGGGGATAGATATAGTCCTTTCGAACTCATATTCGGAATAACTAGTCCCAAAGGACTGGATTTCTTGGGGGTACTCCATAGTCCCCCTCCTAACTATAGGAATAAAAAATTTGACAATGTCAGAGGTCCTCTGTATGGTATGCCCAAAGACAGGGCATTCGAAGATGAAAAGGTGAACTGGGGGAAAAAGATCGAAGTTGTGAGAGAATAAAGCAATTCGATTGATAAAGAATGAATGAGAAAGAGGAAAAAAAAAGGGTAAGGCAGTACATTTGGGTTCGAACTAGAAAAAGCTGATTTTCTATTGAAAAATAGAAACAAAAACGAAAAAGATGATATGAGTCACTTACTAGAAAAGCGAAGAAGATGAATCTACCGATATGAGAAAAAAACGATTGAAAAGAACTCAATATAGGAATTACACCCGCGATGATGAGGGAGCAGGGTTGTAGGGGTAATCGCACTAGAGAGAAAACTAATATGAGAGAGGAGAAAGCTTTGTAAAAAGTAAAGTCTCACTAAATCTTCGATTTTATAAAACAAAGAATGAATGGTCGAGATTTAAGCAGCATATAGATCTAACGGTCCTCAAGCAGAGTGGTCGCGGCCGTCCGAATTCGACCACCAGGATTAATCCACTTGTCGCGTAGAGATCAAATGTCCATTGTTCTTGTGATTTGAAAAGACCCGCCCTAAATGCAAAACGACGCTAGAGTTACGTGTAAACGTCATTTTGGGAAAAGCAAAAGACACCTCATTTATTGTGTAACCGTCATTTTGAAAGAGACAGTTAATTTTTATTCCCATCGCCGACTACACTCTACTCAGAAATAGAAAACATCTGATGAGTATATTCTATATGATCGACTACGGCTGACTGAGACTACAGCCGATTAAAGTAACAATCGACTGATGGTATAGCATAAATCGAACAGGTGCTCGATCTCAAACTAATTATACCGATCAGTCTACAAGCGCTCAGGAGATGCTCTCAAGAGATGCGCTTGGTCAGTCCGGAGTCAAAATATGTACTCAGTCAGTCGACAACCACTACTAGATCAAAGGTATAATGATAGCTCCGTAACCGACACCTGATTTATCTCCTACATTAACTCCAGTAACTGTTTCAGTTATAAATGAAGAATCAATCATAATCATGGATCCCGGAATTCGCACCTATGAGCTTCTATATATACCTACCTAGGGATGGTAATTTTTCCTGCCCCGCCCCAATATATGTCCCACCCTTCGATTTTTTTAAGTTTTTTCCGCCTCCGATAACATGTGGGGTGGGGACGATATTTTCTCCCCCGCCCCCGATAACATAAAATATATATTTTTATATATAAATACATAGATAAGAAAAATTAAAAAAACAGTAAGACTAAAACATTAAAAATATTATTTTTTATTTATTATGTTATCTCTAACTCTTATTAATATTATTCTTTTAAAACTTACATAACATCCCGATAAATCTGCCCTGCCACCCCGCCCCCGCTTATTCTCCGATTTTCTCTCTCCGTCTCCGTTTCGAAAAAATAAAAATGAGAATGGTACACCACATCTCCGCCCCACCCCGCCCCATTGCTATCCCTATACCTACCACTTCCATTCTCAAAAGATACACAACTTCTACTATTCTTAATGAATTCTATACATATCTACATATAAGTCTTTAACTTAATAATCAGAGAATCTTAGACCGACACTTTATCGGTGTCAAGATTTAAATTTTTGTAGACTTCTTGATGATTTTGAGAAAATGGTTCAGATTCTAGCACCAACACTAACAACAACTTTTAGGGTTGTCGTTGAGAGTCAAAAAGTATATTAATTTTAATAAAAAATATATTAATATTTATAAAAATAATAAATTTTACTTGCAAAATGTATTAATATTAAGCTGTCATTAGCGTGACGATTATAAGTTATAATAACGTGGCTGAAGGTACACATGTCCTTTAGCTCTGAGTCAGTCTGAACACTTTTTCATTACTATCTTGTCCCTCAGCTAGGTAATAATGGGTTTCTTATGGATGACAGTTTTTTTTTAAAAATAAAAAAATAAAGTCTCGAGAACCGTCCCTCTTCTCCCAACGGTTACTAAAAATTCCTACAAACGCGTAAGAAGGCCCCACCAAATTGCAGAAACCAGTAGCACCTGAACAATGGTCAGCGCCTTGGGGCTCCACCAGCCTGTATTTCTCTGTTTGTCTCAAACTTATGATGTGAACAAAATTTGGCAGTCTCTTATTGTGCCGTGTATAGTAAATTTTACAATATAATAAGGTAATTGAAGGGGCTCAGATCTGATATCACCTGCCACGTTATCAGTGCATGGATCGGGTAACAAATCGGGTATAGGGCCGAAATACAATTTTACCGACCGATATAGTGTCGTCGTACACGGGACCGATCAAGGCACTGTAGTCTAGACCGTGGTACTCTGCCGAAGTATCGTCGTACACGGGACCGATCGACATAAATACCTTAGGCTACGATGCCGATCAGTAAGAACGAAAAGGACAGCTTTAAATAAAGCGTAGGTGATGACTCATGAGCATTAAATGCGTATTAATGGGAATCTTTGAACTCCACCAAGTGATTCTGAATAGCATTTAATGCACATTAAGTGGACACAAAGTCTCACTACAGTGGAGTATCAACTTGGGCAGAGCTGGGTTGTCAAAATGGTGATTGACAGTGACACCTGACATCAATGAGCTGATCTCTCAAGATCTTCCTTCTTGCCTATAAATACAAGAGTTGTTGTGTAAAGCTAGGTATGTGAATTCTAATTGAGAAATTCATAAAAGCTAAGATATTATGTTTCAAGTTGATACTCCGACTAATTTTGTCATCGAATGGGGGATTCCGGCCAACACTCCGCCGGGTAGTAACCATTTGTTTATTTCAGGTGTTAAGTACAAGAAGAACATTTTGAATCCTATATCACGAAGCGGATTCAAAACCTGGTCAGATCCAACCCGTCTCGTACACCCCTGCTGTCACACCCCAATTTAGGAGTTATGATCGGCCATGGATCACGGGCCTTGGCCCACTAAACCAAGAAAGTCTAATATGACAATTAGCTAACTGTATGCTAATTATTATCTATTTATAAGGTTTTAAACCATTTAAAATTTATAATTTATTTATGAGACTAAACTGCCCATCCAAAAATTATATCCAATAATCTGAGTCAAAACAGCCCAATATCCTGACAATAATGTCATTCAATAATCCATAATCTGGGGCAAATAGCCCAACATCCTGATAATAATGTTATACAAATATTCATAATAAATACTACAAATGTATTAGAGTGCGAAAGCTAATTAAACTGAAATACATATGTATGAGCATAGAGGTCGTATGCCAGATCCCAACTGCTCACGAACTCAACATCCAATCATCCCTGAAAACCTGAAATGTTTATATACTACATCAGCAATGCT
>JAUTBS010160187.1:0-12189 GCA_032361285.1 Aequorea victoria | reverse complement strand
GTCGAGTCGCTCACCATCGGGACGCTGATCGAACGCGGGTCGATCAGCCCCGCGTCGTCGCGCATCGAGGCCTACCTCACCGACGAGGCGAACAAGGTGGCGACGACGCCCTTCGCCATCCGCGACGTCGCCGTCGACTACGACTTTCGCCGCATCCGCGACGCGGTGACCTCGGTGCTCGACGAGATCTTCACCAATATCGCCGAGGTGCTCGAGCATTTCGATTGCGACGTGGTGCTGCTCGCAGGGCGCCCGTCGCGGCTGCCGGCGACCGTCGACCTCATGATCAACAAGCTCGCCGTCGCGCCCGACCGAATCATCCCGATGCACGAGTATCGCGTCGGTGCCTGGTATCCGTTCAAGACACGCGACAACGTCCGCATCTCCGACCCGAAGACGGCGACCGTCGTCGGTGGCATGCTGTGTGCGCTCGCCGAGCGGCAGATCATCAACCTGACGATCTACACCGATCGCCTGAGCATGCGCTCGACCGCCCGCCACCTCGGCATCATGGAGTCGAGCGGCAAGATCCTGCACGAGAACGTGCTGTTCTCGTCGACCGGCAATAGCGTCAAGGAGGCCGAGAAAGAGGTCGCCTATCGCGCACCGATGCGCATCGGCTACCGGCAGCTTCCCTTCAAACGGTGGACAGCGACGCCGCTCTACAAGATGTCGCTCGGTCCGGGGCGGTCCGCCGTCAAGCTGCCGATCAGCATCACCCTCCAGCGCAGCGCTCCCGACGAAGACGTCGACTTCGAGGAGATCGACAAGTTCCACGAGGGCGAAGCGCGCAAGGAAGAGCTCAAGATCATCGAGGCACAGGACCGCGATGGGCGGTCCGTCGCGCGGCTGATGCAGCTCACCCTCGACACGATGGCGGCCGACGACGGCTACTGGCTCGACACCGGCATTCTGACGATCAACTGAGGCTCGTGCAAAGATGGACGCCAAAGCGATCGCAACGGCCTGCAGGACCACGGCGGACTCGGCGCGCGACGCGCTCGCCTGGATCGCCGATCCGCGCAACGCGAAGAAAGTGTCGCTCGAGCGAACGCCGATGGAGCAGAAGTTGCGCCGCGTCGTCAACGAGGCGACCCGCCTCGAGGGCTCGGCAACAAGGCCAACCTGCGTCGGCGTGTTCGGCCCGTCGCAGGCGGGCAAGTCGTATCTGATCTCGATCCTCGCGCGGAAGGCCGGCGCGCCGCTGATCGCCACCTTCGACGGGCCGCGGCCCGAGATCGACTTCATCGAGGAGATCAACCCGTTCGGCGGCGACGAGTCGACCGGCGTGGTGACGCGCTTCACGATCCATCGCCAGCCCTCGCCGCCGGGCTATCCCGTCTGCCTCAAGCTTCTCAGGCTGACGGACATCGTGAAGATCCTCGTCAACTCGTACTTCCAGGACGGCGACCAGGAATACGAGGACGTCATCGACGCCGCGACCTTCGATGGGCTGCTCGCCGAGGCCGAGGCGCGGGCGAACCCGACCGCCGTCGACGCCTTCGCCGAAACGGACGTGTGGGACCTGCAGGAATACCTGCAGAAGAATTCGGGCGGCGCGGCCGCCGCCACCGGCATCGAGGCCTTCTGGGGCCGGCTCGCCGCCGTCGCCCCCCGCCTCGGTCTCGAGGACCGCGCGAAGCTCCTTTCCGTGCTCTGGGGCCGGCACGACACCTACACGGCGATCTTCCGTAAGCTTGCCGGCGCGCTGGCGCAGCTCGGGTTCGCGCAGGACGCCTACGTGTCGGTCGACGCGCTGGTGCCGTCGCGCCAGAGCGTGATCAACGTCAACGCGCTCGACGGGCTGCACGACGACGCGGCGCTGCCGCTCGAGGTGGCGACGGCGGACGGCAAGGCGGTCAGCCTGCCGCGCCCGCTCCTCACGGCCCTCGTCGCCGAGCTCGTCATCGTCTGCCGCGACCAGCCGCTCCCGTTCTTCGCGCATACCGACCTGCTCGATTTTCCCGGCTATCGGACGCGCTTCAAGAAGGACCTGCGCAAGTACTTCAAGGAAGCGGCCGACACCGCCTCGAAGGACGTCTTCCTGCGCGGCAAGGTCGACTACCTCTTCCAGCGCTATACGAGCGAGCTCGAGCTCACGACGATGGTGCTGTGCATCCCCGACTCGGTGATGGAGGTCGCGAGCCTGCCGAAGGCGATCGAGACCTGGGTCGGCATGACGCACGGCGCGACGCCGGAGAAGCGCGCCGGCAAGCCGAACCTGCTCTTCCTGGCGCTGACGAAGTTCGACCGGACGCTCGAGCTCAAGGCCGGCGACCGCGCCGAGATGTTCCCCGAGAAGCTGCAGATCCGCTTCTCCGCCTCGATGAGCCCGTTCGCCAAGGTCGAGCCCTCCTGGGTCAAGCAGTGGCGGCCGTCCGAGCCGTTCCGCAACGTGTTCCTGATCCGCAACCCGACGGTCCAGTTCCGCGGCGTCGTCGAGTACGACGGCAAGCACGAGGTGCGCATCAATCCCGACGAGATTGAACGCCTCTCGCAGCTCCGGGCCGCCTTCATCGCGCTGCCGACGGCGATCGATCACTTCCTCGATCCCGGCGCGGCCTGGGACGCGCTGATGACCTTGAACGACGGCGGCGCCGGACAGCTCGCGCAGTCGCTGTCGCGGGTCTGCGTCGCCGACCTCAAGCTCGGGCAGATCTCCGCGCGTCTCGCCGAGATCCGCCGCGACATGGCCGACACGCTGGTCCGCTTCCACATCGCCGACGATTTCGAGGAGCGCCGCCGGACGCGGCTCGCGTTCGTCGACGACGTCCTGTTCGGGGACCTCAACGAATGCGCGGAGCGCAATCGCTTCGGCAGCGCGCTGCGTGGCCTGATGATCGATGCCTCCGAACTGCACGCGGCCCTCGTCGAGACGCTCAATCGTCCCGAGAAGGAGATCGAAGCCGCGCCTGAGACGGCAGCGCCGCGCCGCGGCCCGTTCGGCGGCGGCGCCACGAAGCAGCAGGCGCCGCCGCAGCCGCGGCCCGATCGATGGGCCCGCCTCGCCGAGGCCGCCCTCAGCTCCTGGGCGGGCGTCCTGCAGATGCGCGCGGAGGATCCGGTGTTCGGTCGTCGCGTCGGCATCAGCGCCAGCAGCCTTCGCGAGCTCGTCGCCGAGATCGGCGCCGCGGCGCGCCGGGTCGACCTCGACGACCGGGTCGGCGCCGAGCTGCGGCTGCGCGCGGCGCCCTCCGAGACGAACGAGGCGATCGCGCGCAAGGCGGCCCTGGTGGCGGAACGGCTGATCAACCGCTTCGTCTCCGAGCTCGACTTCGACAAGGTCGCCGCCGCGACGCAGCTCGAGCGCTTCCGGGACGATCTCGAGGAGCCGGTCTTCGCCACCCGGCCCGTCGCCTTCGATGCCTCGGGGATCGGCGAGCAGCAGCCCGACTTCACGACCCGCTTCATGGAGCAATGGGGCCGCGCCTTCAGGACGACGGTGTCGCAGAATGCCGTTGCCAAGACGGGGTCCGCCGAGGACGCGATGCAGAACGCCCGGCTCGGCCGCATCCTCGAGAGCCTCAGATGAGACGCGTCCTCGTCCCCGTGCTCTGGTGCGCCTTCGGCCTGCTGATCCTCGCGGGCGGCGCGCTGTTCCTGCGCGCGTGCGGGACGACGCCGGGCTTCCCCTGGGCGCAGAACTTCTGCCCGGTTCCGCCCGATCTCAGTGCCCTGCGACGCGCGGCCGAGGACGGCGAACAGCTCCGGCGCGAGGTCCATGCTTCGGAGATCCGGCTCGCCGAGATGCCGCCCTGCCCGGCGAGCCCCGCCCCCGTGCCGCGGCCTCCGACGCCGCGTCCTCTCCCGGTGACGCCGCAGCAGCGCGCCGAGTCGCGGAGCATGGACCGCAGGGTCGAGCAGCGGGGCGGCAATCGCGGCAAGGTGCAGTTCACCCTGTCGTGGGGCACGACCGACGATCTCGATATCGACGTCGATTGCCCCGGCGGCCAGATCTCCAGCTTCCCCGGCCACCGTGGGCCGGGCGTCTGCGGCGACGGCGTCAAGGACATCGACGCCAACCGCAACCTCGTCGAGAACGTGTCGACGACGCCGGTCGAGAACGTGTCGTGGGCGGACGACGTGCCAGACGGCACCTACGTCATCACGATCATCGAGTTCAAGGCGCGCTCGAAACAAGGGAGCGTCGTGCCCTTCAGCCTGCGAATGCGCGCGGGCGATGACGAGAAGATCTGCCACGATGTCGTGACGACCTTGCCGGAGGCGCAGTTCCACCGCGAAGGACAGCAGACGATCAGCGGGACGTATCGCACGATCACCTGGCGCAGCGGCGAGCCTCTGCCCGACTGCAACTTCAAGGTCGAGAACGCGGTCCGCGGCGACCGATCGAAATGACGGGCCTAGTTTGGTGAGCCTCGTCGTCCGCGACGACGGAGAGCGGATCGGCAACGCCATCCTCGAGCTCGACAGCGCCCGCGGGACACCGCTCTCGGTCTCGCTGCAGTTCCCCGACAGGACCTACCTCGGCCCGGACGGTCGCCGCGGTCGCGGACGCCACTTGTTTGCCGCCGAACCGATGGACGACGGCGGCACGCGGTTTCGCATCGGGCCGGACGTGACCGCGCACGTGCGCGAGTCCGAGATCGTCACCTTCGCCGATGCCGAAGGGGCGCCGCTCGGGACGGTCGGCTGGGACGGCATCCGCGCCCCGCCGGCCCGCGGCGCCCCACTCCGTCTCTCCGGCGACGCCAGGCGATCGCCTGGAACGCAGGCCGCCGGCGCACCGATCCGAGGTGCGGCGCGGACGCTTGTCGCGTCGCCGGCGTCGCCGGCGTCGTCGGCGTCTGCGCCGTTAGCCGCCAAGGCCGAGGCGCCGACCGCGTCGCCCGACGCCGGCTCCGCCACCGTCGAGGTAAAGCCGGCAGCCCTGCAGAAGCATCGGCTTTGGCTGCCGCTCGGCGTCGCCGTCCTCGGGATGATCGCCATCTACGCGGTCGCGATCCTCGCCGGCTTCATCGGCTGGCGCGTGGAGCCGCACGAGATCGCCTTCGAAGGACCGCCCGGCGGTCCGTTCACGCCGGCGAGCAGGTCCGCTGTCTTCCAGCGCACCGGCGTCGCCGCGCTGCTCGCGTCGCTGTTCGGCAGCGCGGCGCCGGTCGCGACCCGCGACCTTCCGGGCTGGCTCGACCTGCGCGCCGTGAGAGCGGGCGACGACTGGCACCTCGATGTCGCGGTGAAGGCCGCAGAGACCGGACGCCTGCCGGCCGGCCGCACGGAGGCCCGCGTCCCGCTTGCCTTTCCGCTTCGGGCCGATGTGCCGGGCCTCCTCGTTGTCTTGACCATCGTGCCGGTCGCTCGCCCGGCTCCCAATCCCGCACCTGCGCCCGTCGCGGGCATCGACGACGCGCTCTGCGACAGGCTCGCCGGCAATCGTTTCGATCCCGACCACCCTCGCGACACGCCGGCGCAGGACGAGATCTTCCAGATCACCCCGGACCAGTCCGCGGCCGCCTTCGTCGCCTGCGATCCCCGGGAGGATCGCACCGGCGCCGACCGCCGCTTCCTCGTGCAGCGCGGCCGCCTCCTCGCCGAACGCGCGCTCCGACGCCTCGCCGCCAACGATGTCGCGCGCGCGACGGCCGACATGGACGCCGCCGTCGCCGCATGGCGGCACGGCGAGGCCGCCGGGTCGGCCTATGCCGCAAACCTGCTCGGCGCCTACTACAGCGGCACGTTCAATCGACCGGGCCACGCCTTCATCGCGCCCGACGATGCCGCGGCGGTCACCCATTGGCGGGACGGCATGACACGCGGCAGTGCGACGGCGCAGACGAACTTCGCGGCCGAGCTTCTGAGCGGCCACGGCATAACAGCCGACCCCGCCCACGCGCTGGATCTCCTGCGCGACGCGCTCGCCAAAGGGGATCCGCGCGCCGGCGGCATTCTCGGGGTCGCCCTCTACACCGGCTCGCCACGAGGTGTCCCGCTCGACAAGGCCGGCGGCTGGCCGCTCGTCGTGGCCGCGCAATGCCTCGATCGCAACGCCCGCGCGCTCGTCGAGCAGGAGGTCCAGCGCGGCGCGAAGCCGGCCGCCGACCGACACGCCTGTGCCCCGTAGCTGCCGCGTTGTCGCTTCGGCGACACAGAGGTGAAGCGCGCGTCGGCCCGCACGTCTTTCGGCTGGCGTCACGGCGACATTCCGTGGTTCAAGACTGCGGATTTGCATCATGACCTTATCGATCAGCAACGACAGATCACGTGCCGGCGGCGGCTTCGCGCTCCTCGAGGGCGAAGGGCTTGCGGACGTCACGACGATTGCGATCGAGAACGCCTCGTCGCCGGGCCTCTATCTCGGCGAGGACGGCAAGTGGGGGAAGGCCCCGTTCGGCTTTCCGGTCGAGGCGACGTCGGCGGGTAGCATCTCGCTCGGCCCGCACATCGTCGACTTCGTGCCGACCGACATGCAGGTCGCCCTGCACGCGCAGGACGGCCGCGAGCTCGGCAAGGTTTTCTGGGCGGACATCATCCCGAGCCGCAACCCGCGCTCGCTCACCAGCGCCGAGGTCTTCCGCCGGCTCGAGGAGACGCGAGTCGCCGAGCAGGCCGCACGAGACGCCGCGCAGCTGGCCGCTGCCGAGGAGGCACGGCGCCGGGCCGAGGCCGACGCGCGGCGCCAGGAGGAGCTCGGCCGGGCCAGCGAGGAGAAGCGCCTGCTCGACGAGCAGAAACGCCTCGAGGCCGAGAAGCGCGCGCAGGCCGAACGCGAGAGCCTGGAAGCCGAGATCGCGCCCAAGCCGTCAAAGCGCGGCGGACTTTACGCGGCGCTGGCCCTCCTCGTGATCGCGGCCGCGATCGGCGGCGCCTATGCGGCGAGCAAGGCCGGTCTGCTCCCGTCGTTCAAGACCGCAGAAGTGCAGCCACAGCCCGCGCCCGTGCAGCCACCGCCGGCACCGAAGCCCGAGCCGGCGCCGGTGACACCACCGCCATCGCCTCCGCCTGCGCCGCCACAGCCGACGCCAATACCGCAGGCTGCGACGCCGCAAGCACCGCCCAAAGCGCCGCCGCCGCCAAAACCGCCGGCCCCGGTCCAGGTCGATTGCGGTCGCGAGTACTCGGACAAGCTGGATAATCTGACCCGTTTGTCGGATGACGAAAAGGTCAAGCTCGGCGAGCAGGCGCTCCGCGACGGCTGCGGCAGCGAGGCGTTTCGTGCCTTCGACGCGTCCGATCCGCAGCGGAGCGAGGCCGCGGCGTGGCACCTCGCGCGCTTCTACGATCCCAACGAGACCGACCCGGTCTATCGCCGCGCCGCCGGCGTGCACGCCGACTTCGCCGCGGCCTACTACCGCCTGTGGCGTGATCGCTCGCCCCGGCAGGCCGACGCGCTGCGCCAGCTCTGCCAGTCGGACTCGGACGCAGGCGCTTCGCTGCGACGGTCTTGCGGGCGTTGACGTCGATGACGGGTCGCGCGCGCCGTTGCTTGGGACTGATCGTTGCGTTGCTCGTCCTGGCCGCCCCGGCGCGCGCCGCCCTGCAGCGAGAGGCGCCCATTCCCGCAACGAATGCCGCCTCGAGCCGCCAGGCCCTGATCGTCACGCCAATTGGTGGGCATTGGAGCAATGACGCCGAGGCCTATCGCGGACTGCTGCGCCGCCTCGGCTTCGAGGTCGCGACCCTCGCTGCCGACAACCGCGTCGACCTCGAGGCCGACCTGCGCCGCTATCCTGGCAGCGTCCGCTCGGGGGCCGAGGTCGTGGTGATGATCCTCGGCACGACGCTGGCGCACGATCGCCAGCTCTTCGTCACGGCCACGGCGCCCTCGAGCGACGTCGTCGCCAAGCCGACCCTCTACGCCGCCGAAGGCGTGCGGCTCCAGAGCACGTTGAGCGCGATCGCCGCGGCCGGGGCACGCGATGAAGTCGCCATCGTCGACGCCTGCCGCGCACCGGATGATGCCTGCGCCCATCCCGACCTCCCGGACGGGATCAGCGCTATCGTTGCCTATCGCGCCCAACAGGAGGCGCCGTCCGACGGCCCGCGCGCCGGCGTCGCGAGCCTGCGCGACGACCTCCTGCCGCTGATGCGCGAGCCCGGTCTCGCGCTCATCGACCTCTACGGCCGGCTGCGCGACCGCCTCGGCGCGACGGACATGAAGCTCGGCGCGACCGCGTCGCTCTCGCGCAGCTTCGTCTTCTTTCCCTCCGACCTGCTGGCGCACCTGCCGACGCGCTGCAACGAGGTGGAGCAAGGCCTGGACGAGACGGCGCTGCGCCAGCGCGACCTCGATGCCCTGCAGTCGACGTGCAGCCGAGATGCGCAGACCTGGGACTTCTCGAGCTATTTTTCAGAGAAGCTCGCCGTCGTGCGCGAGCAGGCGAGCTTCCTCCGCGCCGTGCAGGACTGCAGCATGCCGGCGGCGGCCGACAGCTACCTCGGCGACTACCCGAACGGCGTCTATCGCGACCGCGTCCTGGCCTTCCGCACGCGCTGCCAGGACGACATGCGGGCACGGGTGGCCGCGCAGGAGGAGATGCGGGCGCGGTTGACCGCGCAGGAGAACGCGGCGCCGTCGGTCTCGCGGCCGGACGTGCCGCCGCCGACTCTGCCGTCGACGCTGATCCCGCGCGGCGCCCAAAGCGCGAGCTTCCCGTGCGACGGCCCGCTGCGCGAGCCGGTCGCCGCGCTCATCTGCGCCGATGCCGAGCTGGCGGCCGCCGATTTCAACTTGGGCCTGACCTATCGCACGACCGTGCGCAGCCTCGATCCGCGGACGCGGCACGAAGTCGTCCGCGACGAGATCGCGTGGCTGCAGCGCCGGACCTCGAAGTGCGGCATCCCGGACAGCGGCGACTGGAGCGTCGAAGCGCTGGCACAATTCAAGCCTTGCCTCATGGCCGAGATCCAGGAGCGCGTTCGCGCGTTGAGCTTCAAATGACGGGGCCTTGCCGACCGCTCGCGCGTCGCGGCGCGCTTCTCGCGCTGATGCTGGCGCTCGGTGCCGCTCCAGCCGTCGCCGACACTTACGGCGTGACGGTCGCGCCGTTCGGCAGGACGGAAGGCCCTGGGCGCCGCGCGCTGATCATCGCGCCCGGCGCCCTGACGGGGCCCACGGCGGCGCGCGATGCCGTCGCCCAGGCCGACGCCAAGCGCTATCGCGACCTGCTGCGGCACGAAGGCTTCGACGTCACCACCATCATCGGCGAGACGCGGCTCGGGCTCGAGCTCGGCGTCAAGGCGTTCGCCGGCAATGCGGCCGGCGCTGATGTCGCCGTCTTCGTGCTCGGCTACGCGCGGCCGAAAGGCGACGCGCTGTTCGTCTTTCCGGCCGGCGACAGCCCGTCTCGCGACACCTACGAGACCGAAGGGCTGCCGCTCTCACGCCTGCTCGAGATGATCACCGAGCACGGCCCGAAGCAGACGGTCGCCCTCGTCGACGAATGCCGCGGGGACAGCGCCGCCCCCTGCCATGTCGGCCCGACGACGGTGCCGGACGGTGTCAGCTTGATCGTTTCGCTGCGGCGCGCCGGCGACGACTCCGCCTCGCCCGTCGCAGGACTCGCGTCGCTCGGCACCGAGGCGCTTCCGCTGATGCAGCAGGAAGGCCTCGACTACCTCGCGTTCTTCAGCGCCTTGAAGCAGCGTCTAGACGGCACGAACATGACGCTCGTCTCGAGCTCGAGCCTGACGCGGGAGTTCGCGTTCCTGCCGGCCGATTTCTTCGCGCACCTCGACGATGCCTGCAATCGCGTCGATCCCGATGCGACGGCGGCGACGCTGCGCGCCGGCCCGTCGGTCGCGCCGTTGATCGGGGCGTGCGAACGCGCGGCGCAGACGTGGAGCGCCTAGCCCTACTTCCAGACCCGGCTTGCCGCGGCGAAGGAGGAAGCGGCGTTCCAGCGCGCCGTCAGCTCTTGCGACACCACCGCCGCCCAGGATTTTCTCGCGACCTATGCGACCTCGCGCCTTGCGCCGGCCGTGACCGAGGCGCGGGACGCGTGCCAAGCCCGCCGGGCGCAGGAGACGGCGCCACCGCCGCCGGCGCCCGCCGCTTCGTCCGAGCTGACCTGCACGGTCGGCGGGCTCGATCCCAACGGCGACAATTGGCTGGCGCTTCGTCAGGGACCAAACCCTCGCGCGCCCTGGTCGACGACGCACATGGGGCCGGGCACCGTCGTGCAGGCGTTCGAGCAGAACGGGCCGTGGATGCACGTGCGGCTCGCGTCGGGCGAGATCGGTTGGGCCAGTCGCCATTTCCTGAGCTGCGGCAGCGAAGCGCCGCTGCCCTCGGCAGGCGCCAGAGGAAGCAGCTGCGTCGTCGCCGGGCTCGATCCCGCCGGCAACAACTGGCTGGCGCTTCGCGAGCAGCCGAGCTTCCAGGCGGCTTGGTCGTCGACCCAGATGGGGCCCGGCACGCCGCTGGTGGCATTGGAGCGATACGGCCAGTGGCTGCACGTGCGGCTGCGCAGCGGCGAAACCGGATGGGCCAATGGCCACTTCGTTCATTGTAGCGAGTAAATGACCGGCGCCTCCTATTGCGGATAAATTCCGGCAAGCTAGTTTGACGCTCGATGTTTAGTTCCTTGCGTTCTCGTCTCTTTGTTTCGAGCTTGCTCTGCGCCGCGATCGCGCCGGCTGCGGCGGCGCCGATTCCGACCGGCGTCACGAAGACGCCGCCGATCATGGCGAGCGCCGCGGCGCCGGATCGCCAGGCGCTGATCATCGTCCCCGACTTTGCCGGCGGCGGCAGCGTCCCGCGCGGGGCCGTCGCGCAGTCCGACGCGGTCGCCTATCGCGAGCTTCTGAGGCTGCTCGGCTTTACCGTGACGACCCTTGCCATCGACACGCGGCCGACGTTCGACCTCGAGACCCGCGACTTTGCGAAGACCATGAAGCGCGACGGGGACGTTGCCGTCTTCGTTCTCGGCTCGGTGATCGGCGCCGGCGGCAAGCTGTACGTCCCGACGTCCGATCTCCCACCTTCGGCCAGGGCGCCGGCCCGGATTGCCACCGAAGCGCTCGAGCTTGGCGAGATCCTGCGGCGGATACAGGATCAGGGGCCGCGCGAGCTCGTCGCGATCGTCGACGAGTGCGGCGGCGGCGAAGCGACGCCCGCCTGTCCCATGGGGCGCGACGCAATCCCCGAGAACGTCAGCGTCATCCTGGCGAAACGCATTCCGCCGCGCGACGACGGCGTGCCCGTTCCGGGCATCGCCAGCCTTCGCGGCGAGCTGCTGCCGCTGATGCAGGAAGCCGACCTCTCGTTCTTCAAGCTGTTCGAGCGGCTCAAAGGCCGGCTCGAGGGCTCGAACGAGACGGTCGTCGCCTCGCCGTCCCTGTCGCCGAGCTTCGCGTTCCTGCCGCATGATTTTCTCGCCAAGCTGCCGACCGCCTGCAACCGGGTCGAAGACGGCGCCACCGCCGAGGCGCTGAAAAGCGCGCCGTCGGTCGGGCCCTTGGTGCCCGCCTGCGATCACGCGGCGCAGACCTGGGCCTTCTCGAGCTACTTTCGGGACAAGCTGACGACGGCGCGCGAGCAGGCGGCGTTCCAGAAGGCCGTCGCCGGATGCGACGACGCGAGCATCGACGCCTATCTCGACGCCTATCCCAACGGCTCCTACCGATTTGCCGCGACCGACCACAAGAGCGAGTGCGCACGTCAACGCGAGCCGCCACCCTCGACATCGCCGCCGCCTGTCGCGCCGCCCGTCGCGCAGAGCCCGAGCCTGCAGCAGCGCGCCTACGATGCCGTCATCGACTACTACCAGAAGCACGATTATGCCGTCGGCGGCGACATGAGGCCGCTCGCCGAGCTTTACCCCGCGACGTTCGATCGGCATGGAACCTCCGTCGCGCGGGGCGTGCATCTCCGCGACCTCGCGCAGTTCTATGCGCCCTACGCGAGCTTTCGCTTCGACGTCATCGGCTCGTCGCTCGACTTCAGCGATTGTCGCGACCCGAACGATTGTCTCGTGCGCGGCGTAGCGCAGCGCAGCTCGCAGAAGCTGAACGACCCGACCGTGGCCACAGGACGGCTTCGTTTTTCACTGCGCTTCGATCTGAGCTACGGCACGAAGGTGATCGCCGAATGCGCGATGGTCGACGGCCGCAAGACGCGGGAGCGGCCATGCGAATGAGAATCGCGACCCCGGCCCTGGTCGTCCTTGCGCTGGGCTGCGGCTGTACCACTGCGCCGGCGCAGCAAAAGGCGCAGGCGGAGGAGAAGGCTCC
>JAUTBS010160077.1:0-12189 GCA_032361285.1 Aequorea victoria | reverse complement strand
TATCCAGTCTTTTTAGTAAAGCACGACAATGAACAAAGTAACAATTCTTCATTCACAGTTGAAGCATGTTATGTGGTAGAATTTACAAGAATCTGGTGTGTAGATTCAGGTGCCACTAATCATGTCTGCAATTCATTACAAGAATTCAAGGTAACCAGATAACTTAGTAATGGAGAAAT
Organism: Aequorea victoria; assembly: GCA_032361285.1. Taxonomy (NCBI): domain Eukaryota; kingdom Metazoa; phylum Cnidaria; class Hydrozoa; order Leptothecata; family Aequoreidae; genus Aequorea; species Aequorea victoria. Next base: position 12,010 of record JAUTBS010160077.1, on the reverse strand, counting down.
ATTTTAATTCATGGTTGATGCGAATAAGGCAACAGTAGTAGAAGTAGGAACATTTGTTCTTGATTTTGGTAGTAATAGGCGAGTAATATTGAAAAATTATTTTTATGTACCTACAATTAGAAAAAAAATAAATTTATGTTTCGAAATTGGTTATGAATGAATATGCGGTCATTTTTAATAGGAATATTTCTTTTAAATCTGACAGCCCTTATATCTGTTATGGTAAATTGGTGAATAATATGTATATTATCAAACCTATTCTACCGATACTGTTTAATACTGAATTGAATAATTCTAATAAAAATTATTTAAAAAGAAATAAACCTTCGTTATTGAACCAAACATATATTTGACACTTGTGCCTTGGACATATTAATCTGAAAATGATTCAAAGACTGATTTCAAATGGACAATTAAGCTCATTCGAAGTGGAGACACTTTTAGTCTATGAATCATGCTTGAAAGGTAAAATGACTCAGTGACCATTCTCGGTTAAGGGCTATAGAACCAAAGATGTTTTGGAATTGGGTCACTCCAACCTGTGTGGATCCATGACTATTCGGGGAAGAGGTGATTTTGAGTATTTTATCACCTTTATTGATGATTATTCAAGGTTTTGTTACGTTTAAGGCTGAAGTGGAGAGGCTGCTTGGTAAACTAATTAAAATACTACGATCTGATCGTAGTGGAGAATCATCTTGGGAGAGTTTCGAGACTACCTAGAGGAGGTAGGGATTACATCCCAGTTGACTGCACCTGGCATGCCTCAACATAATGATATAGTAAAAAGAAGGAACCAGACTCTTTTCGATATGATTAGGTCCATGATGAATTATTTGGATATTCTAAATTTGTTTTGAAGTTTTGTATTAGAGACGACAACAAATTTAACTTATTTGATATTCCAAATTCCTTCAACTTCCACAAAACTATGCAATGGGTGCATGTATAGTTTGAGATATGTTTGGATTTGAGGTTGTTGATACCTGGACTTGAATGGTTTGACGATGACCCACGAAATTCGAGCAGTTCATCTTTTCCACTCCAAATAACCTGCAAAAAGTTAGAATCTAGGCACCGGTGTGGTACCGGCCTAAGATCCTCCGATGCTTAAGTCAGAAAGGAATCTTTTTGGGTTAGAGAAGATGAAATATGCAGGAAAAAATATCATGAAAATGGCGTACCTTTTTCTCTTGGCCTTTTCGACTATTTATAGAGTGGTATGGATATGGAAACTTAGGAGAGGATCCCACATATTTCGGGATCACCCCTGATTTTAGGGATATGATAGTGATCCGTTATGGAAGCTTGCCTTGGCCAACCAAAAATCTCAGAATCCGTAGTGATCTTGTCCTACTGAGACGGTGGGCAGGAGAAACCTTCGGCTGTATAAGTGGCGAATGATCTCAGAATGGGCCGTTGATTTTGCATGGTTTCCTGGGCCCAACCAGTCATGCTTGTCGCTCCATCTGACCAGATACCACGTCCGATCAGGGTGATCGGCCTTTTATACTTTCGGTCGATACTAGTCCCCAAGAACCTTCTCGGTTCTGTTCCTCTAATGGCTGAGAGTGGTTGGTCCTCTCGGCCACATGTCACTGTATTACTGGTCCTTAAGCAGGCCCCTTGGTGCTTGTCCTGGTGTACTCGGCTGGACTGCTTAGTCGATCGGCTTTAGCTGGCCATAACTCCGTACTCATCTGAAAGCTTATCGGGTTAGGCCTGGTCGGTTGAACTGTCAGATTATTGCCGAGTATTCTTCAAGCTGACCAACTTCTTGGTCGGTCCCGAACGGCTGATTAACTTATACTCATCAAGGGTTATCCAGCATATTTGCTGAAATAGGAACCAAAGAAGTTGAAATCTAGGATAGATATGTGTCTCTTTTTGGGTTATCCTAAAGGCTCCAAGGAAGGTTTATTTTATGATTCTAAGAACAAGAAATTCATTATTAGCACCAATACTCGGTTCTTGGAAGATGATTATATTATGAATTTCAAGCCAAAGAGCAAGTTAATCTTACAAGAGCTAAGAGAAAGTAACCGAACAGATGCACTAACTGTACAATAGGAAATATCAACTGATATCAATAACTCATTGCCTTCGGTAGTGGGAGATTTATTGATGATCAGGAACATATCACTAGTACACAAGCTCAGGGAAAGCCTCATCGTAGTGGGAGGGTCAGACAACAGCTTGACAAGTTGGTGTACTTGGGTGAACACTTCGGTGAGATCTCAAGAAAACATGAACCAGAACCCAGAAACTATAACGAAGCTATCCAAGATAAGAACTCTGGTCTTTGGATGAAAGTTATGAATTCAGTGATGGAATCTATGTATTCTAATCATGTTTGAGATCTTGTTAATTTGTGGGATGGGGTAAAACCTATTGGATGCAAATGGATCTACAAGAAGAAAAAAAAAGGTAGACGGGAAGGTGGAAACATTCAAAGCTAGGCTTGTTGCAAAAGGGTTTACTTAAAAAAAAAGATCGATTATGAGGAAATCTTTTTGCCGGTAGCTATGCTTAAGTCTATTAGGATTATTTTATCTATTATCGGTCATTTCGATTACGAAATTTAGCAAATGGACATCAAGACTGCATTTCTTAATGAAAATCTTGATGAGTGCATCTATATGGTGAAATCATATGGTTTTACAGTAAGTAACCAAGAGAGTAAGGTATGCAATCTACAAAGATCCATTTATGGACTTAAGCAAGTATCCAGGTCTTGGAACATCTGATTTGATGAGACAATCAAATTTTTTGGTTTTTATCAATGTCCAGATGAAGCTTGTGTGTACAAAAAAGTTCACAGAAGCATAGTGATATTTTTTGTACTTTATGTGGATGATATACTTCTTATCAGTAACGATGTGGGAGCGTTGTCTAACATAAATGTGTGGTTGTCAAGACAGTTCGATATGAAGTATTTAGGAGAAGCCAATCACATCATTGGGATCAAGCTTATGCGAGATTGAGGTAAAAGAAAGTTAGGTTTATCCCAAAACTTTATATCAATAATGTTCTTGCCAGATTTAGTACGAAAGATTCCAAAAAAGAATTTCTTCATTTGAGGTATATAATTAGTCTATCTAAGAATAAGTGTCCTAAAACACTTGATCAGATAAAAAGGATGAAAGACATTCCTTATGCATCGGCAGTCTAAAGTCTCATGTATGCCATGCTATGTACTAGACCTGATATTTATTTTGTCGTTGGCATGGTTAGCAGATTTCAGTCTAATCCAGGCGAAGAACATTAGATAGAAATAAAGCACATTCTCAAGTATCTGAGAACTAGAGATTATGTGTTGGTTTACCAAGCTGAGAGTCTTGTGCCCACTGGGTACACTGACTCAGATTTCCAGTCAGATAGAGAATCTAGAAAGTCTACCTCTAGATATGTGTTTATCTTGGGAGGTGGAGCTATTAGTTGGAGGAGTACTAAGCAGTCTTGCATTTCTGATTCCACCATGAAGGTCAAATATGTTGTCGCTTTAGAGATAGCAAAAAAGGAAGTATGGGTTAGGAACTTTCTTGAAGATTTGAGAGTGGCTCTTTCAGTGTAGTCGGCTATTATACTTTATTGTAATAATAGCAGAGCGATTGCTAATTCGAAAGGACCCATGACCCATAAAAGGGCTAAACACATTGAGCGTAAGTATCACCTGATTCGAGAGATCGTTTAGAGTGGTGATATGGTTGTGACGAAAATTGTATCAGCAAATAACCTAACAGATCTTTTTACGAAGAGCTTACCGGCTAAGATTTTCAATAGTCATGTAGAGAGATTATTTTTGAGATGTATGGCTACATAGCTTTAATAAAATGTGCGAGATTATTGGGGTTTTTATTTAAAACCAGCATAAAACATTTTATATTATTTTATTAATAATGTTTAGATTGTCTTAGCCCATTTATATCTGTGTTTATGAAAAATACATTTTAATTATTTATAATTAATATGCGGAATGTCGGTAATAATACACAGTAAATTTCTAGTAAGTAGAGGTTCGCTTACTTAGAAAAGATCATAAATTCAGTTTTTGTATAATTATATTAGTTTACAGCCTAGATATGATTGACATCCTATCGGTATAGCTGAGAACACAATCTCAGTAGTTTATCTTTACCACAAGAATTTATTTGATAATTCAAGAGAGATTGTGTTCAGTACACTAGAAATATATTGAATATGACCGAATGTGAAATTAAAATCCATATACTGACAGGATTGGATTTACACAATTTTACATTTTGCTTGAGAGCTTATAAATTCTTAATCCCGAGAAATATTGAATGCTGACGTGTTTTAATATTTTATTAGTTTGAATAACTTACGGGCGAGATTCAATCTTATTGTTTTAATAGACAATGTAGTTTGGGTAATAAATATTAGAATATAATCAGTGTTATATTTCAGAGGAATTCGTGTACAGAATAATTTTAGATTGTAATACTCCCTTAATAAATTTATAAATTTTGTTGCTACCAGTAAACCTGATAAGTGGATTATTAATTTAATCTGGTAGTATATCAAATAAGTTGAACTTGATAATCAAGAATTGTAGATGTTAGTGAAATTAAATTGTCAGTAATTAAATTTTACTAAGCGGGTATTAGAAATTTAACACGGAGAATCATATTATTTGCTATATAAATCGACAAACAAGAACTCTTATCGTAATGATCTGAGATAATTAAATTAGAGTGCAATTGTAATTATTTAGTGAGATTAATTACAATTAAAAGAATTAAAAATATAGTAAGGGGTGCTGATATGTAATTTCTTAATTCTTTTGGAAGTTAATTTAATTATTATTCTTGGGTCCCCAGTGTAGTCCATAATTACATACCAGGTCCCTCTCCTTCTTTATAAATATGAACCTTAATTCTGAATTAGGGTTGAGAGAACTTATATTGTAGACGACGACGACTAGGATCTTATTTAGAAGAGAGAGAGGCGATGGCCAGATCGGTGACCACCCACCGGACTCTTGCTGATCGGGCAATTTGATCATACGCTGGAAGATCTAAGGAGTTGAAGTTCTGATTCAAATCAACCGGAATTATAAGGTAAAGTTTTTAACTCTGGGCAATCTAAAATTAATCCGTATTAATGATCTAATCTAAGATCCGTAGGTAGTTTTCCCAAGAATCCAACAATTGATGCTGGGCGGGGGTGGGACTGCATGGTTTGGTAGAGTGTTGGTGTGATCATTGTGTTTTTGAGTGATAGGGGGTACAATATTCTTGGCATCAATAAGGTCCTAGACTTCATGGCACTGTCAGTGACAGTTGTTGGTGAGATGGCCATGGGTTTGATGGAATGCACAGTATTATGTGGAATTGTAATAAGCTGGTAAGGGATTAGGCGGGGGTGTGAGGTCGAGTGGGTTGATGTGTTCGAATTTCACAAGTCGGGTTAAGATGTCATGTAAAACCTGGTAAAATTTAAATTTTTTTAAAATAATTATTAATTCAATAAATTATTTAATTAACTAATAAATGAATTAATTACATAAATATAAGATTTAATGAAGTGATAAAATAAGTTCTGAATTATTAAGTTATTAAAAACTAATTAAACTTAAATTGAATTAACTTGTATTAGTTATATTATTAAAGAACAAATAAAAAGAAACAAATTAAAAGAGAATAAAGAATTGGAATGGAATGCCAACTGTTGCAGTTTTTTTTTCAAAGTTAGAATGGGTCAGTTGTTGCCCCTTTTGTGGAGGTTGTTTAGGAAGGTAGAGGATAAGGAGGAGGGAACTCAAGAATCCCATCCCTGATTTCGGGGTCCCTATTTAGTTAAGATGACCTTCAGATCCATCTCTCCCTCTCTAATCTCTCTTCCTCTGTGATCTCTTTACCTCGCGATCTTCCTCCCCTCTGCCATCACCGCCGAGACCACCAACAATCACCAGCAACCACTGCCACCACCACTAGGCGTGGACGTTGACCATCGGAGGCACCACAATCACCTTCTTCTTCATCGTGATCTTCATCACCATTCCGTGATTCGAGTATGTACTAGACCCCTTTGTTCAATTCTTTTATACACACAGTGAATGTGTATATATTTATATATATATCATCGGCGTATTAGATTCTTGTTTAGTTAATAATTAAATCACCAAAACATGCGAATAAACATGATTATACAATGGTTATATCTTAAGAAATCAGAGACCAAATCTTATAGTTGATAGATATATGTATAACAGAACAAATATATATATATATTGTATAACTGTTACATATATATGTAAACCAGAAATAATTACATAATATTATGATGTAATTCACTAATATGATATATCTAGATCATCCTAAAATATGATAAAACACCTTAAATAATGATTAAAGTGAAGAAACAAAGAAGAAAACCAAGAAAAACCCAAGCTTCAACGCCGTAAATTGCTGCTGTGAGATTTTGGGTCGACTCACACCATGGTTGAGTCGACCCAAGTGACATAGATGAAGGATCCCGTGACTTTGTGTCGAATCATGTCCATTTTGAGTCGACTCATGTGATCTGCCATGCTTTGAGTCGACACAAGACCCCTTTGCGTCGACTCATATGACCTTGCCGAGACCTTTGCACTTTTGGTGTCGACTCACACCCATGTTGAGTCGACCCAGTGCCTCTGTCTTGCCTTTGGGTCGACTCGCAGCCTCTGTGTGTCGACTCACAGAGACCGTTTTGTGCCTAAGGGTCGACACCAGCCCCTTGACATCGACCCTTGACCCTTGAGACCATCGTGGGTCGACTTACAGACCCCATGAGTTAACCCACTGCCCCTTTTGAGACTTGACGGACCATGTTGGGTCGACCCACAGCCTCTGTGGTGTGGACTCATGACCAACCTGGAGGGTTTGGGTTGACTCACAGCCTCTGTGTCGACTCACAGTGTATTCTGTGACCACCTACCACCTTGAGTCGACACACAGCCCTGTGGTATCGACTCACACAGCCCTGAGTAAACTGAATAAAATCCCTAAAATTAATTGTAATGCTTACGCCCTGTTTGGGCATCAGTTTAACAGATAAATTAAGTTAATTGAAGATTAATTTAATACCATAGACACACATGAGAATTATTAAATGGGTTAAGGGATCGTTTGGTAGTTCTATGTAGTTCTTTAGCCTCGTTTAATATTTTGAAATATTGTATCATATCAGGTTAAGATTTATTGCATCCTTTTTTCTTAGAGATTAGGTTAGACTTGAGGTGAGTGGATTCTTGCAATATATCTTTCAAAATAAATCTTTTTATTCCCCAAAAATTATTTAAAAAGAAAGTTATACCTGCTTTAAATATTTTTCATTAAACTCTATTATGCAAACTCTTTACATAAATATTTTCACTTATGATTTCATATGTAAACTCTTTACATAAATATTTCAAGGAAAAATGTATATGTTTTAATACTTTTAAACAAATGTATGATATACTATATTGCAAATAATGACATAACTGATTTAAAGATAATGAAAAAAAATTTACTCTTTATTATATATGGTGCGATCATGAGATAAGATTCTTAGGAAACGAATAGAGTCCAAGAGACAGTTCTCTTCGAAGATGACTTTGACCAACTAGGAAACAGAACCGGTTTGAATCTCGTGTTGATCCTAGTTGACTCAACGGTTGAGGGACAGTCCGGGTGTATCAGGTGATCTTAACTAGAATTGTGTAGAGCACAATATCATGCGCCAACCTGGGTGATTCTAATTTCGATATTGGATCAAATGGCTAAGAGGCCATGAGTTATGATGTGGCATTGATACTTTATATATGCACAGGTTATTCGTGTTGCACTGGATTGATTATTCCTACTCTTATGTATTTTTAAAAAGAAAATGAAATGAAATGAAATGAAAAGAAATTGAGATGAAAAAAAATGAATTGATGGGTTACATGTGTATCATTTTTGATATTACTGTATATAACATGCCATGTTATGATTTCATATACAAACTATTTATATCCCCTATTTTAGAACTGTATTGTACTATGCATGATTTTATTCACCAGTTTATACTGATGTTGTACCATAAAACATTTTTAGGTAGCCTGTGAGATGAGATTGAGTTGATGGACTGCTGCGGGGGATCCAAGTCTTATGATCTCTAGGACATATTATTAATTGTTTCCTCATTTATTTAGTACATTTCATTATTGAGACCATAACATCATTGTGATGAGACATTGGGCTATTTGACCCATTTATGTCAGCTTTGAATATTATTATTTAATTCATGAAAATAAATACTATTTTAGCATATAGTTAGCTAACCATGGCCGATCACATTTTTCATTTTTGGAACTTGACAAGTTTGGTATAAGAGCATAATGTTTTTGAAAACACACATTGCATCATGTCTAGAAGAGGTCTGGATCTCCAACGTCCTGTTAGTTGTGAGTATTGAGTTATAGTTTATCAAGTTTATTTCACATGTATATACTTATATATATTGTGCTTATGATATTTGTTAGATGACTCGCCGTAGACGCAACGTGAGCTCTACATTTGCATCGATTAAAGATGCACAAGGGGACCATACCCCGATTACCACTCCTGTGGCTGAGGCCCCAATGGCTCCAGCAGCCCCAGTAGTTCCAGTCGCCCCAACTGCCCCAGTTGCTGATGGAACTCTTTAGGCTCTCCAAGAACTGATGGGCATGCTTGCAGGGCAACAGGCTCAACCGAGAGCAGTTAATGAAGACTGATCTATGACTTTGGATAAAGGTTCCGTGTTTGAGAAGTTCATGAAGGCACATCCACCGACCTTCAAAGGATCGACCAACCCCGACGATGCAAAAACTTAAAAACTGAGGATTGATAAGATCTTTGAGCGTTTAGGTTGCAGTGATGATCATAAGGTGTCATTGGCAACTTATGTCCTGGAAGAACCAACCGAGCATTGGTGGCGCATGGTGAAGCGTCAATTCGAAGGAAGAGAGCAGGAGCTCATCTGGAAGAAGTTCTTAAAGCTGTTCGATGACAAGTTCTACCACATGTCAATCAAAAAGCAAAAGCAAGTGGAGTTCCTGATGATGGAGCATAAAGGGATGACAGTAGCAGAGTACGAAGCAAAATTCACCAAATTATCGAGGTTCGCACCACAGTACGTTGCAGATGAAGCTGATAAAGTAGTCATGTCCGAGAGGGGTTTACGCCCTGCTATCCACAACTGAGTATCATTGTTTGAGGCAAAGTCTTTGTCCGAACTAGTGACCAAGGCTCTTCTGGCAGAGAAGAGTTTGGACGACGCGCAAAAATACAGAGAATTGCATCCAAAGAGGACTAGAGATTAGAAACTAACCGAATATCACAATGGAGGTGAAAACCTTGCCAAAAAATTTCACACTCAAGCTCAGCCCCGAAATCAGAATGGAGGAGATGCGAAGCAGCTAACTTGGAATTCGTGCAACTAGTGTGGGAAGGTTCACTCTCATGGACATTACTGTGATGGGACGGCAAAGATATGCTACAACTGTGATAAAACTAGACACATCTCCACTTACTACAAGAACAAAGGAACGGGAGAACCATAATAGTAGCAACTGATTCAGATGCAGAAACCACCAGCACGTGTCACTGGATCAGCTCCAGCCCAGCCTAACTGTCAGGGAGATCAACGACAGCCCTATTACAATCGGGCGCCAGGACAAGGACCAGCTACTCAGGGACGCATTTACGCTCTCACTCGCGAGGAGGCCGAAGCTTCACCATCCGTGGTGCAAGGTATTATCATCATATATTTTATTCCTGCTAGAGTTCTCATAGATTCTGGTGCTACACATTCTTTTGCCACGCCAAAATTCTTGCACTATTTATCTCTTGCGATAGAACCTTTGGATGGATATCTCTCTGTGTCCACTCCTATTGGAGATACAATTCTTTTACGTGATATATGTTGTTATGGAGTTTTAGAGTTGGGTGGCAGGTTGTTACCAGTGGATCTTATTTCTTTGACCGTTCATGACTTCGACGTCATCTTAGGCATGAATTGGCTCTTTAAGCATCACGCAGTCATTGATTGTTTTTACAAGCGAGTAGTTTTTGATATCCCTAGGCAACTCAAGTTCTTCTTCCAAGGAGACGTGGGGTTTGCTGCCCTTCAGGCTAATGGATGTTAAGAATGAATTGCGAAGGTCTTTTAGCTTTTGTGTTGGGCACGAATGTTTTTGAAGCAAGACTGGATGAGCTTTCTGTTGTAAGGGAGTTCCCGGATGCCTTTCCTGAAGACATGCTTGGTATTCTTCTGAATCATGAGATCGAGTTTACGATAGATATTCTTCCTGGTACTATGCCTATCTCTAAGGCTACGTACAGGATAACACTGTTGGAACTAATAGAGTTGCAAGCTCAGTTGCAAAAGTTGTTGGATGAGGGTTTTTTTCGACCCAGTGTTTCACCGTGGGGAGCTTCGGTCTTGTTTGTGAAGAAGAAGGATGGTTCTATGCGTCTATGCATCGACTATAGAGAATTGAACAAGGTTACTATCAAGAACAGGTATCCATTGCCGCACATCGATGATTTGTTTGATCAAATACAAGGAGCACAGGTTTTCTTGAAGATTGAGTTGCGGTCTGGTTATCACCAACTAAAAATTAAGGAGGTGGACATCTCGAAGATGACTTTCAGGACTCGATATAGTTACTATAGATTCTTGGTTATGCCTTTTGGTTTAACCAATGCTCCTGTAGTATTCATGGACTTGATAAATCGGGTCCTCAAGCCACAGTTGGATCACTTTGTTGTTGTATTCATTGATGACATTTTGATCTACTCTAAGAGTAAGGAAGAGCACGAGGAACATTTGCGGGAAGTCATTCAAACTCTAAAGGAGAAGAAGTTGTATGCTAAGTTCAGTAAGTGTGAGTTCTGGCTGGACAGTGTATCTTTCATTGTCCATGTTGTAGGCAAGGATGGAGTATCTATTGATAGCAACAAGATTGAGGCAGTTGTTGATTAGCCGCGACCGATGTCCATAATAGAGATACGTAGTTTCTTGAGACTGGTGGGCTATTATCGACGATTTGTGAAAGGGTTTTCTCGCCTTGCCCTGCCACTTACTAGCCTCACTCGGAAGGGAGTGCAGTTTGATTGGACCGACCAGTGTGAGAATAGCTTTCAAGAGCTTAAGCGGAGGTTGACTTCAGCACCAGTTCTGTCTTTACCTACCGATTGAGAAATTATTTTAATCTACAATGATGTGTCACATCAATGTTTAGGCTGTGTTCTGATGCAGCATGGCAAGGTGATAACTTATACTTCACGCCAATTGAAGATTCATGAGAAGAATTATCCTATGCACGACTTAGAGTTAGCAGCTATTATTTTTGCACTGAAGATATGGCGACACTATCTTTATGGAGAATCTTGCGAGATCTAAACCGACCACAAAAGCTTAAAGTACATTTTCATGCAGAAGGAGATCAATTTACGACAGAGGCGATGGCTCAAACTACTGAAAGACTACGACATGGAGATTCTTTATCATCCGGAGAAAGCAAACGTTGTGGACGTTTTGAGTAGGAATTCTTCGGAAGGTAGCATGGCGTCATTGACATTTCAGCACCAACTACTAGAAGATTTGAGAAGAATGGAAATCGAGGTACGATAGCATGGAGAAATGACCTTGTGTAATCAGTTGACCGTGAAACAGACTTTGTTGGAGAGAATTTGTATGGCTCAGCGGGATGATCTCAAATGCAAGAAGAATGTGGAAAAATTGCACAAAGCAGATATTAAGGATTTCAGCATTAGCGACGAAGGAGTTCTCAAATTCAAGGATCGAGTGTGTGTACTTGTCGACGAAGAGCTGAGGAAAGAGATTCTGACCAAATCTCATAGTTCGGGGTACATCATTCATCTGGGAGGTACAAAGATGTATAGGAATCTTTGAGAGCACTTTTGGTGGAATGGCATAAAGCGGGATATAGCGAAATTCGTGGCACAATGTTTGACTTGTCAGCAAGTGAAGA
>JAUTBS010159966.1:0-12190 GCA_032361285.1 Aequorea victoria | reverse complement strand
CCACATACTTTATAATTAATTCTAATAAGATTCCAGGGATTACATATGACTTTTATCTACATCTTTCATGAAGAAAAAAAGGCCAAAATGGTCCACAAACACCCCAAAACACAGCTGGAACATCAATATTTATTCCCTCATCTGAGTCGACTCAGACTCCCATTGGGTCAACTCACGGGGCTTGGGTCGACCCACTCTCCCTTCGGGTCAACTCAAAAGGCTTGCTAGGAAGGTTTGGGTCGATGCCAGGGCTGACACACATCAACTCATGCGTGCGCTGGGTGCCAGATTGGGTCAACACAAATGCCACTTGGGTCGACACACATGCAGGGACTGAAGTTGGGTCGACACACATCACACCTGTGTCGACTCAACTCCCCGCCTGTCAAAACTACCGAGACCAGAATTCACCTGAGTCGACACCTTAGTAAATTGGGTCGACTCACACCGTCGACTGTTACAGCCACATAGGCCCAAACTCCTCTTGAGTCGACACCCCAGTCATTTGGGTCGACTTAAGATCTGGAAAATAGTTGTGCACTATTTTTCTCACAGGTCTGTTCTAAGGCTCTGTTTGGGGAAAAAATGTGTTTTTAGGTTCAACACCTTAGGGTAAACCACAACCATCCTCTACCCCCCCTCAACCCCCAAACATAGACAACTCCACGACCTCCAAAAGGTCTTCAATTTTGATTAATTACACTTTAACTTTATATTTTTCCTCCATGACTGGATTTTAAGATGGGTTTTTAAAGAAAAACCATTCAATGCATGAACTACCAACTCTCAAGCAATACGACATGGGGTTTTCTTTCCCCGACCAAGAGAAAACAGGAACCTTACCTCTCGAAGACGATCGTAGCTCGAGTTTTCTTTCTTTACCGATTTCTCCTCACCGGGTTTTGGATTCCCAAAACTCCTCCCAAAAACTAGCTGGGACGTCCACAGAAGCTTCAAGAACTTCTTCATGATCTCCTATACCCCTTATGTTCCTCTTCTTTCACGATTTGGTGTGAGACTCTCCTCACTCTTCTCCCCTTCCTCTTTTCTTCCTCCTCTACGACCCTTCTCCCAATCGTCATCTCCTTTTCTCTTACTAAAACGCAGTAAAACTTCGAGAGCAAGAATCACTGAGCCTTTCTCATCAGTCCCCAAAACACTGAGATGTGTCAGGTAGTCACATCTTTTTCTCAACAATTGCATAAAACTCTCCCTTTATTATGATATTATACATTTAACTCACATTCCCTTAAATTGATTAATTTAGGTCATTTTTATATTTGTATTATTAATCTTTTATTATTTTCTTGAGAAAATACGGGATGTTACAGAATATATGTAGTTTCAACCTGTGAAAGAATACAACCCGTTGGATATAAATTGATATTTAATGTAACGAGAAACGTGAAATTATAACATATAAAGCATGACTCGTTGCACAACGTTTCTCAGAGATATATCGTATTGATTATGAAGAAACATATTCACCTATCATGAATGCAATAACTTTTAGATTTTTTATTAGTTTAGTAACCACAGAAAACTTAGATATGTATCTTATAGACGCGGTTACAGCTTATTTATATAGTTTTCTTGATACTGATATTTATATGAAAATTCTGAAATGATATCAGATGTCTGAAGCATGCAATGAATAATCTAAAAGTGTTTATTCGATCAAGTTGCAAGGATCGTTTTAGGGATTGATGCAATCTCGATGTATGTGGTACAATCGACTAAGCGAGTATCTGATGAAAGAACGATATGAGAATGATCTAATATGTCCATGTATTTTTATTAAAAGGAAAAAAATTTAATTTTCTATTATCGTCGTATATGTAAATGATTTAAATCTTATTGGGACTCTAGAAGAGTTGACAAAAATTGCTATTTGTTTAAAGAATGAGTTTAAGATGAAAGACTTGGCAAAATAAAATATTGTCTCGGCCTACAAATTAACCATTTATCAACATGGATTCTTGTACATCACTCAACATATATAAGAAAAGTTATGAAACACTTTTATATGGATAAAGGTTATCATTTGAGCACTCCTATGATTAGTCACTTAATATTAAAAAAAAAAGATAAATCTTATCCTTATGAAGATGGTGAAATACTTTTTGATCTTGAAATACCATATTTAAGTGCAATTGGTGCTCTTATGTATCTTACAAATTGTATAAGACCTGATATAATATTTTCAAACAACTTATTAGCAAGATATAGTTTCGCACCAACTAGAAGATATCAGAATTGAGTCAAATATATATTGTGATATTTTCAAGGAACAACAAACTTGGGTTTGTTCTATGTAAATGGATCAAAACAACAATTACTTGGATATGCAGATACTGGCTATCTTTGTGATCCACATATTGCTCGATCACAAACATGGTATGTATTTACTTATGATGATACAACTATATCATGAAGATCTGTAAAGAAAACATCAATTGTAACTTTATTAAATTACTATGAGATAATGACAATTCATAAAGCAAGGTGATAGTGTATTTATTTGCGATCAATGATTCATTATATTCAAGAAAAATACAAGCTATCTTCTATTAAAAATACTCTAATAATATTGTATGAAGATAATGCAACATGTATTACACAGATGAGAGGTGGTTATATCAAAGGTGATTGGACTAAGCATATTTCTCCCAAAAAAATTATACCCATGAGCTTCAGAAGAGCAATGATATTAATGTCTAGTAAATCTATTATTGTGATAATATGACAGATTTATTTACAATGATATTACTGGTTGTAATTTTCAAGAAACTACTACAGAAAATTAGTATGCGTCAACTCAAGAATTTATAATGTGAAATTGAGGGGAAGACACTTGCTTAAAGTATTGTAAAGATTGTATTTTTTTTTTCCTTCGTCTAAGTTTTTCCCCCACAAAGTTAAGATGCCAATCGATGGTGAGTGAGAAAGAGATGAAGAACACGTTGCTGAGTCGCTCGGAGTGCATGTCGCTAATTGTGGGAGCCGTTGCTAAGATTGAACCGTGGTCTCAATCTGCTGTGCGAAAGAGAGAGCATGAGAGAGGCAGATAATGGTCGTCATCGAAGTTGTGATGAGAATTCTAGAGTGGTAGCGCGTTCTAAGTGTTAGGGCAGGGATGTTCTCGACTTAGTTTTTAAAACTCAAAATCATTTTTAATCACAGTTACAACAAAAATAACATTAGAAAAATAAATAATTATCTCATGTTTTCAATAACTGAGATTAAAAATATAAAACATCTCGCTTTATTTGATAAACTAAGATTACAATTTTTTTTAAAATTTTTATCACGCTTTTATAAAAAATGGGATCTTTTAATCTTTAAACATTATTGTAGTAGTGCGTGAACAGTCTAGTCAAAACAGAAAAGGAATTGTGGGAATTCTTGAACCACAAATATAAAATATAAGATGTTGGTACAAAGAAATGATGGTGGATTCAAAGACTATTGTTGGCCAAGTTTAAGATCTCCAACTGATTCTGCATAATATTTATGCATAAGGTATGAATTTAAGTAAATCTTTTCAGGTTGCTGTCATAATTGAAAAATTATATTCAAGTTGAAAAGATTTCAAAAACTACATGAAACACAAACGCAAGGAGATGAAATTAGAAGAACTCATAGTGAAGACGAGGATTGAAGAAGACAACCGTTGTTCTGAAAAGAAATTCGAAATGGAGTCTAAGCCAAATGTTGTGTAACAAGCGCCAAAGACTATCAATAAGAAGAGAAAGCATACCAGTGATAAAGGTGGAGACAACAAAAAGTTTAAGTTTCATGAAAAATGTTACATTTGTGACAAAATTGAGTATAATGCAAAGGATTGTCGCAACAAACACAAGAACCAAGAGAATTCTCACAAGAAACCTCAACAGTCTAATGTAACCAAAGTGGACAACCTTTTTATCAGAGTAGATGACATATATATCTCTGTAGTGATGTCTGAAGCAAATTTGGTTGAAAATTTCAAGGAATGATGGGTGGACACTGGTGCCATATGCCACATTTATTCAGACAAGAATATGTTCTTCACTTATCAAGTGGTGGATAATGGAGGACAATTTTTCATGGGTAATTCCTCAACCTCCAAGCTTGAAGGATAAGGAAATACTGAAGATGACTTCAGGAAAGAAACTCACTCTCAATAATGTCTTGTATGTTCCAAACATTTGCAAGAATCTTGTTTATGTGTCTTTGTTGAGCAATAACGGGTTCACACTGGTCTTTGAGTCTGATAAATCTACTCTCTAAGAGTGGAATGTATGTGGGGCAAGGGGTATATGAGTGATGAGCCTTTTAAGCTCAATGTAATGACTACTGCTATTAATAATAATAACATACATCTTCTGCGTACATACTTGAGTTCTCTCTTTCATGGCATGGTAGATTAGGACATGTTAATTACAACTCTTTAAAAAGATTAATTAACTTAGATGCGTGTTTAAGTATGATTTTGATCTTAATCATAAATGTAAAATTTGTGTTGAGAAAAAACTCATAAAACTTTTTTTTTAATTCAATAGAACGAAGTTTTGAACCACTAGATTTAATGCATAGTGATATATGTAATTTTAAATCTTAACAAATTCGAGGTCAAAAAAAAGTATTTTATTATGATGATAGCACTATATTTTGTTATGTCTATTTACTTAGAAGTAAAAATAAAATTTTAAAAATATTTATACATTACAAGAATGAGATTAAAAATTAACTTGGCAAGAAGATCAACGTTCTAAGGAGTGATAGAGGTGATGAATATGAATCACTTTTTGGTGAGTTCTGTTCACAACATGAAATTATTCATCAAACAACTAAATCTTATTCATTACAGCAAAATGGTGTTGTTGAAATTTAGAATAGAACCTTAAAAGATATGATGAGTTCTATATTAATTAGTTATGATTTACTTCAGAACTTGTGGGGGGGAAGCAATGATTTTTGCTAATTATATTTTTAATAAGATACCCCACAAGAAAAATAATAAAACACTTTATGAATTATGAAAATGTCGATAGTGTACCTACAAATTTGTGAGAGTGTGGGGGTGTTTGGGTAAAGTAGCAATGTCTACACCTAAGAGGTCAAAATTGAGACTTAAAATCGTTGATTGTGTATTTATCGATTATGCGAATAATAGTAGTGCATATCAATTTCTGATTCACATATATGAAAATTTTAAAATTAGGTAATGATTTTTTTTATTAAAATGAATTATTTAAAATAGAAATAATAAATTAATTAAATTAAAACAAACAAACTAATTAATAATATAATTAAATAAAGTAATAAAAAGATTCTGAAATATTAAGTTAATAAAATATACTAAAACTTTAATTATGTTTTAGTATTTAATTGAATACGAAAAGAAAAGACAAAAAGGAAAAATAAAATAAAAGAGAAGTCTGATTATGCATGTGGGTTATAGTTGTGTGGCTTTTTAGAAAGATAGGATCTAAGGAGGGAATCTAGGGATGTGATCCGTGGAGTCTTGCTGGCAATTCCTTATTTTTTGGCTACCATCCCTATGTAAAAAGGGAGTCCATCCCTCACAGAGACTCATCTCCCTCAGTTATCCTCTCTGTTCAAAACCTCTCCCTCCCTCTGCCCAGCAGCCACCATCGCTGTCACCACCACCGCGAGCAATCACCACCACCAACGTAGGCGTGGACCACTGCGAGCACCGCCATCACTATCATCATCATCATCACCTTAGGTGATCACTGGTTAGTGGTCCTCACACCTCGGGTTAAGATATATATACACAAATATATACATATATATATCACCTAGTTTATTAGTTGTTTAGTTCTCAATTAAAAGGATTAATCTTTAATGATTCAAACGTGTATGAATATACCATGATTACCAAATTGAATGTAATGGGAATCAGAGAAGAAAACTTTGATATATATGTTGATATATATGTATAACATTAATATATATATATATATATATATATACATATGTATGAACAAAAAAATCATATATAAGAAAATACATTGGAAATATAAATGTTGATACATTTAAACATTCGAAAATATGATAAAATGTATAAGAATAAGAAACCATGAAAAATGAATCAAAAAGACCATGGTTACAGGGATTTCATCCATGGAAATCCTTGAACCGAAGCTTTGGATCGACTCACCGTGAGGTTGAGTTGACCTATGTCCCGTAGAAGCCATGTTCATCGTCAGTGAGTCGACTCACGTGGAGTGTGGGTTGACTCACGAGACCTTGCCCTCGGCTGTTGCCAGCCTGCTGCCTAGGATTGACTCATGGACCATTTGAGTCGACCCATGACCACAGCCTTGCTTTGAGTCGACTAACAACCCCTTTGGGTTGACTCATGATGACCATGCTGTGGACTTCTACCCTCTGAGTCGACTCACCATCCTTTGGATCAACTCACGGTAACTTCTTACCTTTGGGTCGACTCACCACCTTTCTGAATCGACTCACAATACCTTTTTTATGCCTTAGGGTCGACACCTGCCTTCTCTACCTCAACCCTTAGTGACATGAGAGGCTTGGGTCGACTCACAACCACCTTTTACCATGACATGCTATCTTGGGTTGACTCACAGCCTCTGTGGTGTCGACTCATGACCATCTCAGAGACTTGGATTGACTAACAAACCTTTGAGTCGACTCACAGTTGCCTATGCTGAGACTGTTTACCCTTGGGTCGACACACAACCTTGTTGTGTCGACTCATAGCCTTCTGTGACACTGTTGGGTTGACTCAGAGACCCTTTGGGTTGACTCACAGTGCCAAAAATCTTGAAAAACATTCTGAAATTAATTCTAATTGTTTAGACTCTGTTTAGGCATCAATTTAATGATAAATTAAATTAATTAAAAATTAATTTAACACTAGAACCAAAGATTAAAACCTATAAAAATAGGGAAGGGCCGGTTTGGTTGATTAATTCATTTTATTAACTTTGTATATTGATTATGATACATTACATTACATAATCAGGGTGACGTGGATTCCTACATTGCTTTTGTTGTTTCATTGTCCTTGCATCGGATATCAGATGAGTGGTTTGTCATGCTACTATATTTCAAACAAATTTATGTATTCCCCAAACTACTTTGAAAGGAAATGTATATGTTTAAATTGTTTTGGATAAACTATTGTATTATTCTCTTGTTACAATCATGGTATAAATGTTTTATTATACAAATAGTTTTCTCATCTATTATGAGGCAATCATGTGACTTCTCTATTTGGACCATGTGGAAAGTCCAAGGGATAAGCCTTACGGGGTGACTCTGGCCAACTAGGGAATAGACCCGGCCTGGAGACTTGGGTGACACTAGTTGCTCAAAAGTTTAAGGGATATTATGTGGGTTTCCGGTGACCTGACACTAGATCATCTTAAGGAAAAAACCCAGGCGCTATCCTGAGATAACTCTATGTTCAATGATTGGATTTAATGGGCCGAAATTGCCTCGAGTATTATGATTTATGACACTTACACCCAGGCTGTTCCTGTGGTTGTTGTTGATGGTTTCCCACAAACATATTGATAATCATATCGCTAGTCCATTATTATCATTGTTGGCATGTTTATGCGCGAATTATTATTATTGACATTATTATGTCATGTTGGCATTTTTATGCGATGTGATTGTTGTGGACACCTCTGATGTCCAGTATGAGATTGTATGTTGGTCACTCATCGAGATATCAAGATCACGTAGAAAGTTATATCTATTTTGATAACTGTTGGTGACTCGTCTAGATATCGAGATCACGAGGAAAATGTGAATATTTTTGGTAAAAGAGAAAATGATTGGTTGTGTTGACACCCTTTTGTTATTACAGTGTATACCATACCGTAATTATGTTTGATCTACAAAACTATTTGAATCCCTTATTTTAGAACTGTATATTATTATGCATGCTTCCATTCACCATCTTTAGTTGACGTTGTGATATAAATATTTTAGGTAATCAAGGAAGAAGCTAGCTGATGGACTCAGTAGCTTCAAGGGATCCAGGATAAGATCTCTAGGACATGCATTTTTTCGCTTCCGCATTTAATAAAGAATAATTATCATTGTTGATGGAAGAATGGATATTGATGAGATATTATGGGCTGTTTGTCCCACTTTGATTATATTAGATTTTAAATGATTAAATCATTGGTATTGAGATCTTTTTAGCATATTGTTAGCTAAATATTATTTATGGCTTTCTTAGTTCATTGGGCTAAGACCCAATATCCATGGCCGGTCACCTTTCCCAATTTGGGGTGTGATAAGTTTGGTATCGGAGCAAAATTTAAAATATTGCATCATGTCATTAGTAAAGGTCTGGATCCCTAGAGTTCTATATCGTGAGTAATTGTTAGTAGATTAATTACACATTATCTTATATATGTTCTACTTTGACCATCAGTGAGATGGCTCGCCCGAGATGTAATGTGAATTTGAGATATGCGACTACGGAGGATGCACAAGGGGAACATACCCCTGACACTACTCCAGAAGTTACAGAAACCCAAGTGGCTCCAACAGCCCCAGCTACCCCAGTTGCTGAGGGACCTCTTTAGGCTCTCCAGGCCTTAGTGAGCATGATTGATGGGCAACCATCTCAACCAAGAGTGGTTAGCACAGAAAGACCAATGAGCTTAGATAAAGGCTCAATCTTCGAGAAATTTTTAAAAGTGCACCCTCCGACCTTCAAGGGGGCAACCAATCCTGATGATGCAGAAATATGAAAACTATGAATAGAGAAGATCTTCGAACAGTTGGGTTACTTAGATGAACATAAAATATCATTGGCAACCTACATGTTTGAAGGACAAGCTAAACATTAGTAGCGCATGGTAAAACGTCAGTATGAAGGGAGAGGACGTGAACTTATCTGGACAAAGTTTCTGGCATTGTTCGTTGACAAGTACTACCCAGTAGCGATCAAGAAGCTAAAACAAGTTGAGTTCCCGATGTTAGAACGAAAGGGAATGACAGTGGCAGAATACGAGGCAAAGTTTGTTGAGTTGTCTAGATTCGCATCACAATACGTTACTGAGGAGAAAGACAAAGTTGTACTGTTCGAGAGAGGTCTACGCACGGCTAGTCATAGTAGGGTTTCGCTATTTGAGGTAAAGACTTTGTCAGAGTTCGTGACCAAGGATCTTTTAGCAGAAAAGAGTCTGGATGATGGACAGAAAAGTAAAGAGCTACAACCCAAGAGGTTTAGAGACTCGAAGCCAGCGGGGAATAATTTTAGAGGCAATAACCCGACCAAGAAGGCTTATACACTAAATTAGCCATAGACTCAGGCTAATGGGAACTCGGGATAATAGATCTGGAATCCATGCAAACATTGTGCGAAACCCCATTCTCCTGGGTATTCTTGTGATGGTACACCGAAGACGTGCTTCAATTATGGAAAGACTTGTCACATTCTCCTATATTACATAAATAAGGGGACAGGAGGACAACCAGCACAATAGTCCTTTCAGAATCAGAAACAACCTGCATGTAATAATGGGTCAGCTCAGGGCCAGTATAATCGACCAGGAGAACAGAGGCAGTCTACAGTCAACAAGGCATCAGGCCAAGGTGAGGGACGTGTTTTTGCTCTTACTCGCGAGGATGCAGAAGCTTTTCTATCTGTGGTGCAATGTACTATCATTATATCATATGTACCTACTAGAACTCTTACATATTTTAGTTCTACACATTCTTTTGCTTCACCTAAGTTCTTGCATCGTCTAGCTGTTACTGTAGAACCTTTACATGTTTACCTCTCTATGTCCACTCCTATTGGGGACACAATTTTGATACATGAGATATGTCGTCTTGGTGTAGTAGAGTTGGATGATAAGTTGCTGCCAATAGATCTTATATCTCTAGCCATTCGTGACTTTGATGTTATCTTGGGCATAGATTGGCTTTTCAAATATCATGCAACCGTTGATTGCTATTACAAGAGGATAGTATTCAACATACCAGGGCAACCTAAGTTCTTCTATCAGGGAGATGTGAGGTTATCTGCCCTTCATTTAAATCGGACGTTGAGGAAGTGTTATGAAGGCATTTTGGCTTGTGTTATGGGCACCAAGGTACTAGCAATAGAATTGATTGAGCTTCCTATTCTAAGGGAATTCCTGGATGTCTTCCCCGAGGATTTACATGGTATTCCTCTAGATCATGAGATTGAGTCCATGATCAACCTTCTGTCTGGTACTACGTGTCACACCCCAATTTGGAAAGGTGACCGGCCATGGATCATGGGCCTTGGCCTAACGAATCAAGAAAGCCAAAACATGCAAACAACTAACCATGTGCTAATAATAATTTAATTTCCAGGAATTTAAGCAGTTAAAATCCATAATAATAAAAGTGGGTCAAACCGCCCATAAAATCTCAATCACAATGTTGTCTCAATAACTCGTAATTAAATGTATCTATTTAAGCCATGCGGAAGCTAAAGATAAATGCATGTCCTAGAGGTCTTTATGTTGGATCCCTTGAAGCAGTCGAGTCAATCATCAAGCTTCTCCTTTGATTACCTGAAATGATAATATTACAATATCAGTAAAAAGCTGGCGAATAGAAACATGTATAATATAATACAATTCCAAACCAGAGGATATATAATAGTTTGTACAGCAACATAATCATGGCATGATATATATAGTAATATCAAAAGGGTAATAATACCATCAAATACTCCTTTCCTTTCCAAAATATTCATTCATTCCTCGTGAGCTCGATATCTAGATGAGTCACTAACATTTATCAATAATTATAATTTTCCACGCATATAAAGATATGCCAACAATATTCTCATCTCATAAACATGCCAATAGTAAAAATCCATGCATATAAAGATATGCCAACAAGACATAATAATGTCAATAATAATGGACTAGCAATATGATCATCAATATGTGTGAGGGAAAATCATGAACAACAACCACAAGAACAGCCTGGGTGCAAATGCCATAAACCATAAATTCGGGGGCAGCTTGGCCCATTTGATCTAATCATCGAACATAGAGTCACCACAGGATGGCACCTAGGTCTTTTCCCTAAGATGATCTAGTCTCAGGTCACCAGACTCCCCCAGAATATCCCTTTAACCGTTGAGCAACTAAGGTCACCCAAGTCTCCAGGCTGGGTCTATTCCCTAGTTGGCCAGAGTCACCTCCGTAGAGGGCCTATCCCTTGGACTTTTCACATGGTCCCAAATAAAAAAGTCACATAATCGCTCCATAATAGATAAGAAAATATTTTTATCTCTTTTTAAACATTTATACCAGGATAGTAATCAGATGATATTTCAATAGTAACATAAAAGCATTTGAAAAGCATATACATCTCATTTTTTCAACATAATTTGGGGATACATGGATTTTATTTGAAAAAAATACATAACATGGAACCACTCACATGAGGTCCAATGCAATCTCAAAGGAATAAGAATACAATCTACGTCAACCTGATTATACATATGATGTATACATCTCCTTTTTTCAACATAATTTGGGGATACATGGATTTTATTTGAAAAAAATATATAACATGTAACTACTCACCTGAGGTCCAATGCAATCTCAAAGGAATAAGAATGCAATCTACGTCAACCTAATTATACATATGATGATCAAGATCAATAAAAGAAGTTAATGCATGATTTAAAGTTACCCAAACGGATCCTTAATCCTTTATTAATTCCCATATTCGTTTATGGTGTTTAAATTAATATTTATTAATTTAATTCATTTTTTAAACTGATGCTTAAACATGGTTTAAGCATTTAGAATTAATTTCTAACATTTTATTCAAGTTTTAAATTTAGTGAGTCGACCCAAAAGGACATTGAGTCGACCCAACAGTGTCAAGGCTGCTTGTGAGTCGACACAGTAAGGGTGTGTGCTGACTCAAAGTAAGAAAAAGTCTTGGTTCAAGCACTGTGAGTCGACACACATGAGCTGTGAGTCGACTCAAACCCAATAGGTGGTCATGAGTCGACACCACAGAGACTGTGGGTCAACCCAAGGCAGTCTGGTGTGCCTCAGGTGGCTGTGGGTCGACTCATGGGGTTTGTGAGTAGACCCAAGGGGTCTCAGGTCTCATTGGCCAAGGAAAAAGGAAGTTGTGCCGACCTATGGCAAGCTGTGAGTCGACCCAACAGGGGTTG
>JAUTBS010159855.1:0-12193 GCA_032361285.1 Aequorea victoria | reverse complement strand
TAGATAATTCAAACGGGCTTGATGAGAGAACTTAAGTAGGGCCTAAAAAAGTTCATAAGTTTTAGTTCAAAAGATTAGTAAAGGCTCAACATATTGAATAGAAGCCAAGTAAAATAATACAAGTCTACGAAGCAAGTTTTGGTACAACTTTTAACATAGACCCAAAACAAAAAAAATAAAAAATAAAATGGGTCAAATGATGGAACACTTATGAAATATTAAGTTAAGATCCAAAACATTTTGAAAATTTAAAAGATGGGCCAAACAAATAGAATTGGATCCAATTAAAGAAGGACCAAAAATGAAAGGAATAAAAGCAAACTCATAAGGCCCAAAAGTTACGGAAGCCCAATAGAGAAATGAATTAAGATCTTGGGCCAAACATAATGAGGGTCCAATATATATAAATATTTGAGCTCAATTCTTTTACTTGAGATCCAGTAAATTAAGTAATAAACCCAAATCTAACAAATGCCCAAAAATTAAAAGTTTTGACCCAAAGAAATAATTTAAGCCCAAATTAATTTTAACTCTCATAAATAAATAAAATAAATAAATAAAAATATATATATAAGCACATGGCCGGATTTCCCTAGGAGAGGGGGAGTCTAGGGGGAGTGATATGCCTTAAAAAAATTTAAAAACAAAAGGAAAAAAGAAAAGAAAAAGAAAAAAAGGTGGCTGCACATGAGAGGAATCATGAAGAAGAATCCACCACCTTACACAAGTCTTCTACCACCTCAAGCTTGACCAATAAGACCCAATGCATGTCTTACATGAGTGGCTAGTGAAATGAGGGGCAAAATGGTCTTTTACACTACTTTTATACCTATATAAACTCTCATTCTTGTAACACTTAGCAACATTTTTTTCAAACTCCCACACCACCACTAAGAAATTTGGCCAAGAGAGGGAGAGTGAGGGGAGAAGAAGAGAAGAAAAAAGAAAAGGAAGAAGAAAGAAAAAAGAGAAGGAAGAAGAAAAGAAAGAAGAAAAGAAAGAAGAAAAATGAGGAATAACAAAAGCAAAGTCCTACCAACTTGGAACAAGGAAGACAACCAAGTAAGAGAGCTTTAAAACTCTTCACTTCTTAGTTAATATCATCTTCTTAAGATTATCTATCTATAAGCTAAAACAAGATAAGATCATTAAAGAACAAACATAGAGAAACCCTAGTAGTCAAGAAATATGAATTTTCTTAAGTTATAAATAAAATAGAGATGAATGTTGAAACCTATGAAGAACTAAAAATAAATGACTAGTATGGTATATAAAATGATAATAAGAATATTTGGAATCATGCATGCATGTGCAAGAGAAAATTGAGATGATGGAAGTAGAAAATCCCTTTGAAAAATGACAAAACAATGAGCATAATGCTCATCTCATGAATTTTCGTGGAACCCAAACTGATCCTAAAAATATGTTTTGAATAGAGCTAGTTTGGCATGTTATAAACATGCATGATTTTTTATTGGAGCCAAAAATATGTTTTAGACCCTTATGATTGAATTTGCTGCGTTAGAGTTACAGAAAAATAGTTTATTTTGAGGAATTTTAATTAATTCTAAAAATATTCCCTAGAGATAAGCCATATATTAAAAGAAAGGTATATGGGTCTAGTTTCACCCAAATATTATAAAGCTTATTTTCATTGGATGGATTTTGAGAAAAAAGAAATTCTCCTAAACAGTGTCATTTTCGGACAAACTGTACCCCACGAATTTTAGAGCCCTTTCTGTTGAGACCTGGATCTCATATTTTTCATGAACTATTTAGGTAACATCTTAATATAACCTCTGCAATGTTTCCAAAATTATTAATGATGGTGTGATATTTTTAAACGATTTTACAATAAGTGGGACGCAATCTGTAATCTGAAAAAAAATAGGAAAAATGATGTTCCAAGAGGAACCAATGGCCTAAGACCAAGGGCTGAGTTCTTAGAAACTATAATGAACAATTTACACTTAAAAGAGTATATTATGATAATAAAATACTAAGTGTTTCTTAAGACCAAGGAAATAAGAAGTAGGGTTATGGGAATTAATATGAGAAAGGGGTTCCATACCTCAAGAAGATGGGTCATGTTAAGTTTAACTAAAAGAACTAAGTTATTCTCATACTTAAATGCATATGAAAAATAAGTTAATATATATTTATGGTTGGTTATGGAACTTAGGTCCCGGAGGGGCAACCGCGGACGGAGGAGCAATGCCTCAGGATAAAAAAGGTGAACCTCGAAATGCTTGAATCAGGTGGGAGTGACTACCAATATTATAATAAAATGTGATGAAAGTTGTTATTTTGAAGTGTTTTGATAACATGCTTGATGAATGATTTCATGAACGTTTTTCAAAGAAAGTTCTCTTGTTGTTAATGAGGTTATTTTTTTGGTTCACTCAAACTTGGAATTTGTTTTAAAATGAAGATTGATGAGGACATGATTAATCGTATTTCATGAATGAATGATAATATTTTCTGTTGATAGTGCCAAGTTATTACGGGTAACCATCCCGAGTTATTGCTGACTTTGTTCAAATTATTGCGGCTATGCCGAGTTGGTGCATTAAAGACTTTGCGAGATATACTCGAGTTGCTAGCACCTACCACTAGCGATAAAGAGTGGCCCTCTTATTCGTCACTCTATTGTAGTGAGTCGTGATAGAGGTAATGGTACCGTCAAAACTCTCAGTCGTGAGGTAAATGACTACTTAGGCATTGTAGAGCGTGAGTTGAATGTCTTGTGTTATATAAAAATTATTGTTAAACATATAACACTATGGCGTTGAGCCTACTTGGTTTTGGTTGGTAAAAAGTATTCAAGTATGAATGCTAGCGTTTATGAGAACTTTTCATATCTGTATGTGAAACTACTTTTCAATCATATCTTTTGCAAAAAGTTATTTTTGTATGTCTCATTTTATTATAATGCTAAGTCCACTATCCTGTAATCTTTTTGGTTGCAGATACCAGTATCGAGTAAAGGTCGGTTCACCTAGTGCCTGGAGGAGGACTTTCTAAAGAAGACATTTTGTTTAATTTTTATTTTCGGTTGTAATACTTAAACAGGTTGTTATGATCGAGAGATGGTAAAAAATACTTGCGTTTGTGTGGTTGGGGATTGAATATTTCCTAGAATATAACTTATATTTTGATTTCGGGATGAAGTATCTCTTAGTAGTTTATGGACTTTGGTCCTAAGAGATAATTAACTTGTCTTGCAAAAATGATTTATGGGTGATGCGAAGTGCATCCCATAACCAATAAAATTAATTTTTATTAGGTGAGGTTGTGCCGCACCACTCCGAATAGATTAAATTATCATTCGGAGAGTGGGTGTGATAGACTCAATATAGACTCAATATAATAATTGTATAAATTTGTAATTTATTAAGTTTTGTATTGTGACATCCGGTGAAATACAAATATATCATTTATGTCAAAAATAATAATATTATATTTGTTACAAAATAAACACATTCAGTAAATAAAAAATTACTTAAACGTTAAAGTTTTTGGGCAGGGTGTTCAAGATTTTAAATTACTAATACAATAAAATTTGTATAAAAGTATACGTGTAAAATTGAATACCCTCAACTATACATGCCTTCCTGTGCCCCTACTTCCATCTCCAGTCTCGTTGCCGTCGTACCTCCATTTCCAATCTCGCCACTTTGCGGCTCCCGTCGCCATTGGTCCTTACCGCTGTTGCACCTTCATTAAAGGTTTGGTGTTCTTTATATTGTGACTCTGGTTTCTGGTGTGCTTTTGTGTGCTCATGAATACTTTTTTGGAATTGGAAAATGTATAGTTTTGGGGCGGATTGTCCGGTGCAGTTCAGCCCATTACGGGGCAAAGACTGCGTAAATCAATCATGCAAAAAAATCAAATTAATCATGTATCGTTAACTGACTGAATAAATCATTGTATTGTTAAAAGAAATAACGGTGAAAGACAATAATGTTTAATTTTTCTTTAACACAAATGTTATATGTTCAGTCAGTTAAAGATATCCGATAAACTTAATTTTTTTCATCATTGATTTACACATTGTGGACAATAAAACAAACGGTTTAAATCATCAAAATAGGCTCGTCTTGAGCTCATAATGAGACGAACTATGCGGTCCGCTCCAAAGTACCGAGAAGTCGAACCCTACTTTTTTTACACCATTCAATTATTAAATTAATTAACAATTTGGCATAAATTTGAGAAACTCTTTAAATTGGAATGTAGTTTGTAAATATGAGAGCGTAGGAATCTAGGAGAAAAAAAATGAAAATGAAACCAGTTTAGTCAAGAGGAGGAACTTCGCTGGAACGTCGACCTTGGCCAGCGCTATCTTGTAACCGGCATACAACACCTTGACTTTGATCATGTAGACATCGTCCACGTTGTACTCCACCGCCTCGTCCCAACCGATTTTCCACATCTGGTTGTCGCGTTCCTTGTGGGTGGCTTTAACCTCGTCCTGGACAAGTCGGTAAACCACCAGCTACTTGTTGACCTCATGTAGCTGCATCTTCAAAGTCAGCAGAGAAGACAGAGAAGACAGACGTTTGGGCCTCCAACTGTTGGATACGGAGGGTGAGCGGAGCTTACTCGGCCTCTAGGGCCTTGATTCTGGTGTCCAAGCCGGACACCTTCTTCTCGGCATCCAACTGACCCTCTTTTGCCACCTCAAGGCCTTGCATGGTTATCTTCGTTGTGGTCCTGAGCCTATGGTAATTGTCCAACATAGAATGGACGCACTGGAGCCCTGCACAAGAAAATCAAAAACTCGTAGACCAAAGTAGAAGACTTAGAAAAAAAAAAGTAGAAGACTTAGGGAATAAGAGGACTTACCTTGACCATGTACAGCATGGATCAAGCATACATGTTCAGTTCATCAAAGGCTGCATGCTCAGCCATGTCCTTGGGCAAGAGGACGATCTTGGAAACTTCAAATTCAATGTTGGGGTCAATAATACTTTGAGCCCAAGTAAGCATGAGGGTACCATGCAGATCCAGAACAGGAGGCAGACCTCCTCCGGCTCTTCGGCGAGCTGGCCCTTGAGGGGTTTCCTCTTACGCGTCGGCTTGGCCAGGTTGGCAGCTAGATCCATGGTCGGATCTAGCGATTGGGCCATTGTAGTCTCCTTGGAGGACGGTGTCGCAGGTTGTGAAGCACGTGACAGCACATAAGCGGGCCTAGTAGCTGCCGTAGAGGTGGAGGCCTTGGTGGTCTTTTTGACGGTCGTGTAGAGGTTTATTGAAGACCTTACTCTTGGCATTTCGGTTGATTTGGTAGAAGGGATGACTCTTGTTTGGTGCTCGGCAGAGTCACGATCAGCCAACGTCTTTCTGAAAATATTAGAAGGACGATGACGGAGCTGGTGCGTGTGCCAGTATGAAGGTATGTACCCAAGGAGGTTGGGGCCCGACCTCTCGCCAATCCAAAAGGAAACTTTGATAATATGTTTGTTGGACGCCTTCGTAAAGTGACCGACCAGACTAGTAGCTGCATAAAGAAAACAAGAACAGTTAGAAAAGTGTCAGCAATAAAATAAAGCATAGAACAAATTGATGGACTACTGACCTAGAGAACTGGGGTGATAGTTTATACCAAGCTCTTTGTTAGTATGCCGAACTGGAAACTCGAAGGATCCACCGGTCAGGAGCCAGTCATCAGAGTGCTTGTCCAAGTCTAGCAAGTCCTGAATCAGCTCAATCCCTTTCTTCGTGGACCTAAATAATAGGTGGAACCGTCCTTGTTGAATGATAAGGAGTAGCATTCAAAGAGCTAGGGAAGGCCAAAGATAATGTCATGACGATGGTTTAGCTCAGCGACACTATTTATAATACAAAAGAAGTTGATGGACATTCGAGAGGGACATAACTGCAATGCGAAATGAACATCCTGAATGAGGGAGTTGAGGGAACGTCGCCCTGAATGACAAAGACTAGGGGAAATGGATACTTCCCATTATTGGCAGCATGGAGGTCCTGCTGACCACTTGGGTCAAAAAGCTTGATAGTAACCGAATTGGGGACGTTGTACTTTCTCTTAAAGCAGGCTAAGGCTTGACGGTCGGCACAGAGGTACCTTAACTTTCTCATGGGCCCATTAAAGCTTATAAGGATTAGGTAATAGGTCGAAGACCTAGCCACGAAGTATGTAAAAACCCAGAAAGACCAAAAACCCACGAATCTAGGATTAGAACAACCACAACAGCCAAACTAGAACAGTTTGTACCTTACAAAAATTAGAACAATTCTCAGTGTTAAAATAACTCCAACAGCCGAAGTAGAATAGTTTGTGCCTTATGAGCAGCTGAACTAGAATAGTTTGTGCCTTACAAGAATTAGAACAATTTCCAGAGTTAAAACAACCCCAACATCTAAACTAGAGCCATTCGTTCCTTACCAGTAGCCAAGTTAGAATAGTTTGTGCCTTAAAAGAAATAGCCAAACTATAACAGTTTGTGCCTTACGGGAATTAGACTAATTCCTAGGGTTAGAACAACCCCATAAATCGAACTAGAACAGTTTATGTTTTAAGAAGAGCCGAACTAGAAAAATGCCAAACTAGGCTCATAATACGGACCTCGGTAACACACCAAGATATGTCAGTTGGTAAGAAGTTCCAATACTTGGGCAATTTTTGAAAAATTCTAGCTTGTCGAGCTAGGCTTGGAACGACAAGTTTGGTCATGTACCGAGATGCATTAACTTTGCAAAGTATGCCAACTTTTGTAGGGTTCTATGCGATAAAAAAAAAGCAAGTTTGATAAAGTAGGATAGTCACACTTATGCAATGATGAACAAATACAAAACACATAACAAAAGTAAAAGTTATTTATTACAAGAAATACGGGCCTAGATGCTTACATGAGGACATCGACCTTTACATACAAGCCAGACTGACATAAAAAAAACAAAAACAAAGGGGAAAATATGAGACATACACCGGGGAATCAGACCTCAGTCACCATACTGTGATTCTCCTCAGTAGGAGGCTCGGTAGATGCTGGAGGGTCGGCCTTAGTTAGAAGCTCCATCAGTGCTTGCTCGGCGGCGACTGGAGGGACGGCCTGTCCAGTGTATGGGTCACCAAGGATTTTAGTCCAGAGGGGGACTCTACTAGGATGTCGACCTTGGTTAGTGCGATCTTATAACTGGCATATTGTACATTGGCTTTGATCTTGTAGACCTCATCCACATAGTGCTCCACCGCCTCATTCCAACTGACCTGCCACATTTGGTCATTGCGTTCTTTGTGGGTTGCTTCGGCATCGGCCTGGGCAAGTTGGTAGACCTCCAGCTGCTTTCTGACCTCATCAATCTGCATCTTCATAGTCAGTAGCTCGACAGAGGAGACAGATGCTTAGGCCTCCAGCTCTTAGATATGGAGGGTAAGCAAAGCTTGCTCGGCCTCTAGTGCCTTAATTGTGGCCTCAAGGCCGGACACCTTCTTCTCGGGATCCAATTGACCCTCTTTCTCCACCTCAAGGCCTCGCATGGCCTTCTTCGATGTGGTCCTGAACCTATGGTAATTGTCCAACATAGAATGGATGCACTAGAGCCCCTATACAAGAAAATCAAGAACTCTTAGACCGAAGTAGAAAACTTAGGAAAAATGAAAGAAAGTAGAAGACTTAGGGAAGAAGAGAACTTACCCCGACCATGTACTGCATGGACCGGGCATACATGTTTAGCTCATCAAAGGCTGCATGCTCGACCATGTCCTCGGGCAAGAGGACGGCCTTAGAAACTTCAAATGCAATGTTGGGGTCAACGATGCTTTTGGCCAAAGCAGGCATGGGGGAACAATGCAGGTCCAAAATAGGGGTCCAGACCTCCTCGAGCTCTTTGGAGGGCTGGCCCTCTAGGGCTTTCCTCTTACACCTCGACCTCGCTAGGTTGGTGGCTAGATCCATGGTCAGATTTAGCGATGGGTCTGAGGTCATCTCCTTAGAGGACAGTGTTGCAGAATAGAGATTTGAAACCTACGAGGACAGTGAGAAAAGTTAGGGGAAAGAGTTTTGGGTAAAGAAAGAAAGAAAGGAAATGTAAGACAATGACGAAGAGCTGCTGCGACGAGAATGGAGGTGACAGCGACAAAAGTTGTGGCTGAATAGATTTCATTTCTCTCTCAGATACTCTTTGGCTGAATTTTCGCAAAACAACATAATGTAAAGACTTTAAAGACACTAAGGAACGCCTTTTCTAGATGCCTTAGGCACTCCAACAGTCACTTCAGAAGGCAAAATGAATGCGTCTGGAGACAAAAAGACGTCTCAAGGCCGGGCAACGGTCCAATCAGGTGATGAAGCGTAGAGCAGAGCATATAGAAAATTATGGCAGAGCACGAAACCTAGTGGTTAGGTCCAATAACCCAGAAGAGCAATGAATGGCCAATGGTCATATTATAAATCCCGTAATTTCTAAATAAAATTTTAAGAATAATTAATGTTAATCAAGCTTAAAATGGTAATTATTAAATTAATCTTAGCCAATTGATTAATTGGAGTAATGTGAGAATTAATTATTAAATCCTCAAAATGTAGAGAGTGGGATAATATAATATATTAAATTAAAGTAGAGGCTTTTGATGGGAGACAATCAGCATGTCAGAGAGGATTGGACTGACATCCCACTCTTCTCCCATTCCTTCTGCTTTTCCATCATCCAAAGGCTCCTGGAGAGACCCAAAAAGAGTATGTTCTCTTTCTCTCTCCAGAGAAACCCAAAACCCAACTCTTTCACCAAGAAATCTGAGAGTTTCTTCCTTGGTTGTTTGTAAGATCGTGAGAATGAGTGAGTGAAGTGTCTTCCTAGAGTATCGAGAGTTCTGGAGCTGAAGTGGTGAGGTGTTTCCACACCGTTTGCAAAAGAGGAGAAGGGAAGAGGCATAAACTGCCATTGACGTTGTTCTTGGAGTTCCTTGAGGTAAGAATCGTGTTCTCAGTTCTCATAAGTCTTACATCATGAAATACCTCCCTTAATCGAAGTATAAAACCCATTCCCTCAGTTCTTCCTAGCTAGACACATGCATTTGTAGATCTCCATGTTTATCCACTGTTGGGTATTTTAATGGGAGAAATCTATAATCCTTTTTCTAAAATCTTGGTAGAAGGACCCTTATGAGGGATTTTGGAGTGTTGGATATCACGGATGTGGAGGAGAGAAGCTTGTAGGTGTTGTTGAGCTCTAAGTGGAGTGGAGAAACCACGTTTTTCACCCAAAAAGCCCTTTATTTTGGAGAAAACATAGAAATAAAGCATCATCATTTTTGGACCTTTTGAGTCGACACAGACCTTCTATGAGTCGACCCAAGGTGTTGAGCTCTAGGGAGTTTTGACAGGCGAGGGCCTGAGTCAACCCAAGTTTCATGGGTGTCAACTCAAACGGTTTAGCTCTCTGGTAGTTTTAACAGGCGGTAGCCTGAGTCGACCCAAACACCTGTAGGTGTCGACCCAAGATCAGACGTTCTGTATGAGTCAACCCAAGCCTTTTGTGAGTCGACCCAAGTTCAGCCAGCGCGTGTGGGTCGATGTGTCTCGACCCATGCATCGACCCTGACTAAGTCCTAGTACCTGTCAGTCGACCGAATCCGAGCTAGTATGCACGAGTGGATGTGCCTCAGCCCTTATCTCGACCCAAACCCCTCTATGGGCACCCTGAATCGACCTGAAGCAGAAGTGAGTTGAGCCAAAACCATGTGAGTCGACCTAACTCAGTCCTGAGTCGACTCAAATCACAAAAAATAGTTTCTTCCTATTTGGTTTCCGAGCCTTTATGGCCACTTTTGACCTTAGATTTCATCATGGAAAACACAACTAATGATCGCATTAATCCTCTGAAGTATATCAAGAATTATTAAAGAGGTTTAATTCTTGGAATTGAATTCACCGAACATTATAGGGTGGGGAAATCTCTAAGTTGAGGGTAAAACATGTTCCAGTGTGAACAAAGGACCTTGGGTAACCATAGGGTCATGACGTAAGATGTTAGGGATCATATGAAGTTGTTTCTTATACATGATTTATTGTGTAATCAAAGTTTCGGAGGTTTAGTCGCGGACGAAGAAGTGTTGCCTCGTAATCAAGGAGGTTATTTGTGAAGCATTCAAGTAAAAGGTGAGAGTGGCTAGCTCACGTAAACTGAAATGTAGAGAACATGGATATTTATAAATGTTTTGGATAATATGTTTTGGTGATAATCTCATGGGTGTTTTCTTCAAAGCTTGTTTGAGTGTTCAAATGGAGTTTACTTTTCATTTATCAAATGTGAGGATATTTTCTTTGTGAATGATGAGATCAAAATGTATCTTAAGTTGCATGTGTTGCATGTATATGCTAAGTTATAGCGGGTAACCATCCCAGTGGACGCCTTTTGTGGGTAGATGTGACTCCTTGTGTGGGCACATGATAGCCTTAAAGGCATTACTCCTAAGTGGGTGGGGTCCAGTGGTGGACAGAATGTGACCCCTTGCGTGGGCACATGTTAGTCAATAAAGGTTTTACCCCTTGTGTTGGTGTTGAATAGCCTTAAAGGCATTACCCCTAAGTGGGTGGAGGGCCAGTGGTGGACAACAGGCACCTACCACTGATGTAGATGAGTGGCCTTCACACTCGCCACTAAATGAAAGTGCATTATGGTTTAGGTAACGGTACTGTCGGAACTCCTGATCGTGAGGTTAAATGACTATTTAGGCATTACAAGTGTGTGTTGGGTATGGTATTATACATATGTATGCTTGTAGGTTATAACACGTGGATGTTGATGTTTGAGATGCTTTGATAAATGTATTTTAAAGTATGATGTCAAAAATCATAGATATATCCTTATTTGTGTGTGTGACGTTACTTTTACATAAAATGTTTTATGGCAATAAGTGATTTATATCTTAATTTTTTTTAATGCTAAGCTCACTCTCCTGTAATTTTCTGGTTACAGATTACAGTTCGGGGTAGACTTTGATCCACTAGTGCCGGGAAGAGGAAGACCTTTATGTAATCCCTAAGTTGAATTGTAGCAAGTAAACAGATAATTTCTATGATTGTTTATCGTTCACAGTTGGATTCAGTATCCCATTTTTAGCTTACCTTTTGTTTATCGGGATGGAGTATCGGTTAGTGGAATGTATGTATGACATATAAGAATGTTTGATGATGCTTTTATTTGGGATAATGCAGAGTGCATTCCTTATTATATTATGCTTGATGTGGATTAGGAAAGTCATACCACCCCTCCCGAGTGGGATGTGTTATCCCGAAATCAAACCAAGGGGGGGTGAATGGGTTGTTTGGAAAACTTAAAAACCTTTTTGAAAAATCTTTTTAATGTAGAAAGGAACACATCAGATAAAATGAAATGATGAAAGTGAGAGTTTAAAAGGAGAGAGATACAACCAGATTTATAGTGGTTCTTTCTACCTTGACCTACGTCCACTCCCCAAGTACCTTGGGAGTTTAATTCACTAAATCGGATTCTTCAAGTGGGTGAATTGAAGCCTCGTACAAACGGATTCTTCGGAGGGTGAATCGAAACCACGTACGGATTCGTCAGAGGGTGAATCGAAATCACCTTCTTTTAGGCAAAAAGCAGCCGAAATCTAGTAGGTGATGTTGTAGAGGATTTTCTCTTTTGTATGAGATGATACAACAATAAATAACACACTTACAATAAGTGTTCACTCACTCTTAAAAGATTTACAATCAATGAGGAGAGGAGTATTACAAAAGATAAGAAAAATAGAGCAGTAAATGCTTAAGAGAAGGTTCTCTGGTTTTTCAGATTTGCAACAGTGGTATTGAATGTCTTCTTATCTCTAATGCTTCAAACTTTAATCCTTATATAGATGAGGGAAGAAGATAGCCATTGGAAGCATTTATTGGCGCATTAAATGCTGAAAAAGAACCGTTGGAATGCTTCAGCGAATTTGAAATCTCGCGCCAGTGTCGACACAAAATATCCTGGTGTCGACACTTTATCTTCTGGGTTGCTGTAGGGTCGAATCAGATGGCTTTGGTGTCGACACATCCTCGAGCTTTTTTGAAACTAAAAAGTTGGTACTCACTGGAACACTTCAGGGGTCAACACTTACTTTGTGGGTGTCGACTCACTTGATTTTGGGAGTTTGGTGTCAACTCATTTATGAGAGGTGTAGACTCAACCTTGTGAGCTCTTAAGAATCAAAATATTG
>JAUTBS010159744.1:0-12194 GCA_032361285.1 Aequorea victoria | reverse complement strand
CGTCACCTATAATGATTTATTATGTTATAGGAAGATCTAAACATATTATGGTGGCCAATTACACAATATTTTTCGTGCAACGATTTTTCTGGTTATACATATATATAACTGTTAAACATATTTGTATATATACACATACTGTTATATATATATATTTCGATTATATATGTTTTGGCCTCTGATTCTAATGATATAAACATGGTATAATCCTTGTCATTTATATGCTTGATGATTTATTCATTAAACCAAACTAGAGTCGAACTATATGATGATATATGTATATATATAACTACTGTGTATATAAAAACCAAAATAGAGTATTGATTTCTGACCTGTAATCACCTACTGGTGATGAGGACGATGATGAAGAAAGTGATGGTAGTGCTTGTGGTGATCAATGTCAACGCTCGGTGGTGGTGGCAAAGGTGGTCGGTGGCTGAGCAGTGATGGCAGAAAGGCTGAGAGGGAGTGAAAGGTTGGGAGAGAAAGAGAACTGGGAGACTGAGAGCACAGAGAGATTGAGGTGCGTCTAGAAGAGATGGGGAATCTCATTTAACATGGGATGAAGCCATAAGATCAGGGATTGAATCCCTGGTTTCTCTCTTTGAAACCAAATCCTTCTAACCGACGCCTTATCGTATTAGGCAGTTACAACTGGCTTCATTATCAGTAGATTTCAAATTCTCCTTTTAATTTCTTTTATTTCTTCTTTCTTAATTAATTTGATAGTAATAATAATAATAATGGTAATATTATCCTGATTAAATTTAGCTTATTATTAAATATTCTAGAATCTTCTTTATTTAATTTATTTAGTTAATTCATTTGCAAATTCATAAATTGAATTGTTGAATTAATAATTAGTTTTTAAAAATTTTAAAATTTTACCGGGTTTTACATGAACTAACCAAAGTTTGTTAAAAGTCACTTTTGCAGAATTTTTAAAATTTTATTTAATTTTTGAGCTAATTTATCTCTTAGGTCTCATCATAATTAAATTGAGATTTCTTCATGAAAATTGTATTATATACTTAGATATTCCCAATTATATAAGGATCAAGCAAATCATAACTCTAAGCTAAGAGATATGAGGTCTCAAAGTTGGTTGAATTTCATACATGTTCCATATTCTGGGTTTTGGTCAAATTTGAGGAGCCATCTTTAGCTCAGTTTTTAGCTAGGGTAGAGACTTATTTTTGGAAAACTTAAAAAAATAAAATATATAGTTTAATATGTCATCTAAACAACCGAAAATGAATCAAACCATTTGGGATTATATCGAAGCTATGGTGGCCATTTGAAGTTAGATGTTCTAACTTGGAAACTTATAAATTCTAAGTTGGCCGATTCTTTTTCCATCTTTGCCTCAATTGTTCTCTATGTTCTGGGCACAAATTGGAGAAGTGCTAAACATGAAAATTGTATTTTGACATTTGGTATTTCCATAGAAATAATAATTAGCTCAATTAGACTACTGTGATGGATGTGGTGGTGATTGAAAGGTGGTTGTTTGGCCATCTAGCTCAAAAATTCTGAGTTTTCTATTTCCATGGTGCCTACTTTGCACCCATGGTTCTCTTTGCATAGTTTATCAAATTAAGTGAGGTCTATTCCAATGTACATAGAAAATATGAAAGAATATTTTCTAGGTCATGGCCGGAGTTAACTCCGACAGTGGATGTGGTGGTCAGCAACGAAAGTCGCGGCCAATTTTTGGTTCAACCCAGAAATTGCAGTCGTCTTCTTCCTCAGTTTTTGGAAACAATGATAGCTTCAGCGTGGCATGGCCATGCTCGACGGTGAGAGGAGAGGAAGGGAAAGATGTTTGATTAGTTTCTTAGGGGTGGTGTGGCCTGTAATTGTGGTGGTGGTGGTGTGAAGGTGTCGGGAGTGAAAGTGCCGCAAAATAGGGGAAGGGAGAAGGATGTTACCGGTTGCGATAGAGGAGGACGACGTCTGCAGCGATGGCCTGGATGACTCCGGGTGGGACCTGCGTTGGTGGTGGGGTGCAACTTCGGTGGTTGGAGGTTCCTCCTCTCTCTCTCTCTCCTAGTTTCTTCTTCTCCCTCACTTTCTCTCTCTCGGTTGGAACAATGAAATGGAAACTAAAAAGAATTTTGT
This sequence comes from Aequorea victoria, assembly GCA_032361285.1. Lineage (NCBI taxonomy): Eukaryota > Metazoa > Cnidaria > Hydrozoa > Leptothecata > Aequoreidae > Aequorea > Aequorea victoria. Next base: position 10,073 of record JAUTBS010159744.1, on the reverse strand, counting down.
AATTTTTTTAATGCATGTGTGATTATATTGTTGTAATATTCATGTAACATGTATTATTTGTGTTTCCAAGTGTCCCCCAAGGTGTCAAAAATGCAAAAATTACACTTTTTGATGATTTTAAGCTAAATGCCGCATTCTAAGATTGACCGTGCAATTAGAATTTTGAAAACAAATCTTGAATTTTGAGTTTTTGAGATTTTGAGATTTTAGAGTGATTTTGGCCTATCAAGAGGCCATAAAGCTGTGAAATGTATTTTTTGCCCTTCTGAATTCGAAATTAACTACCAGATAACATTAGGAATTCTTTTCTAATAAAAGAGCTTATGAATTGGTTTAGATCGTGAGACTCAAAGTTGATTCTGTATTGTTCAGATTATTTTTTAGGGTTTCAGGTGGATGTAAGTTTGAAGGCGCTATTCTAATGACTTTAGTTCTTCCTAAACATTATATAATACTCTCAAGAACTTTATTCTGAGGATCTGGCTTTTCATTTCGTTCCATTAGTCCCTACAGTTTATTCGCATGATCTGTTTTCTTGTTCAGACTTCTTGAGTTCTTTCAATCATCAGATGACAAATGAACTCCGTTAATTGTGTTAGGAATTTCTTTTGAATTTATAGAACTTGAGTTCACCTCTTTTGGTGTTCTTTAAGTCCACTTTTTATCGTCATATAGTCTTAATTTTGGGTGTTCTCAGGTCTATTCATCGAGTCGGGTGTCAATTTTGGACCTTTTTAGGTCTATTTGAGGGTTGGGATATTACAGTTATTACCCTTAGAACTTGGTGAATAGTCTAGTAAGCCAAAAAGTTGAAAGTTTCCATATCCTGAACATAAGTAGAGGTAAATTATGTTTATGTGTATTTTATGCTATATTTTTGTAGGAGTTGAATCTCAAAAATATCCTTCCATGCCTCGCGACAATTGAATGATTTGCCAGAAATTTTTAATTGGAATAACGCTTGAACACCATTTCTTCTAATGAGAAATTTGAAAAAAGTTAATCGAATTGGATGATAAACCTTGAGAAACACTCCCTAATGTGTTTATGTGTATATACTTTGTACGTTACATATTATGTATACCCTTGGAAATATTAGATTTAGGATGAATAAAGTATTGGGAAGATTATAAACCTTGGATGTGTTGACATAAAAAAAAAAAAAGATGAGTCGATTTGAGATTCCTTCATGAGTATAAGTGTTCTTATTATAGTTGTTAAGCATTAGAATTTCCAAAAGGAGGATTGAGAAACAAGTTTTCTTGAAAATGCCCCACATTCAGAAACAAATACTGATCTTTGAGAATGAATTGACTTGAGAATCTTTCACAATAACCAATCAACAACCTGTTAGGAATTCTATAACATTAGAATCAAAGTTTTTGAATATAATTATGACAGGAAGTCTGAAGATTGAATGCCCTAAAGGCATACCATAAAGAGTTCTAAACGGACCTATAATTTTGTGTCCAAGTAAAGTGTTGTTGGGATTCCTTCATGAGTGGTAGACCATGTTCTGTTAAGAGTTGTCATAGTTTTGAGAATCAAGAATATGGATGATAACGAATGTTCGAGGATTGGTGGCCACAATGACCTTAGATGTTCAGAAGATTTTTGAGTTATGGTTTTAATCAAATTTGGGTTAGTGAGTGGTGAAAATTGATTAGGAATTAAAAACTCTAAATAGAATTCTTTAATGATGTTTTGAAAATACCATATATCGACGTCATTGTAAGTAAAAGATCTAAAGCAACACAAAAATGATTTTTGAGGATTTGTAAAGTTCTTTTTGAACCTCAACAAAGTCTTAGAAATCTGAGTTTTAAACTTTGTAAATAACATTTGAGAGCCGCTCAGGACCGTTAGAAGAGTTATACAAATTCAAAAAGACGAGATATAGAATTTCAAGAGGGAGTACGTATTTTTGAAAGTGTCACCAATAAAAGCAGTCATACATTTTGGAAAGAAATGGAAGCTTAACCCGCGCTATGTTGGACGATTTGAAATTCTTGAAAAGATTGGACGAATTACCTACTGGTTGGACTTAACTCCCGAGTTGTCAAATATACATTAAATTTTTCATGTGACAATACTAAGAAAGTACATCACCAACCCTACTCATGTCCTAACACGACCACCTATGGAGTTGGATCGAGATCTGTAATATGCGGAGAAACCAGTAAAAATCGTAGATCGCCAGGAAAGACATCTACGCAATAAGAAGATTCCCCTAATCAAAGTATGGCGGGAGAATCACACTGAAGGTGAGGCAACATGCGAGAAGAAAGACAATATGCAACGATAATATCCAAAACTATTCAAATAAAGTAAGTTCTAACTTCCAGTACATAAATTCTTATGTAGAATTCAAGGTGGGGAGGCCACTTTAGTTTGGAGCACCAAACTACTTAAGGTGGGGAAAATGTGATATCTTGAGCCATTAAATAGACCCGAGAAGATACAAAGCTGACACCCAAACCCTCGAATAGACCTGAAGAGTTTCGAGACCCAAGTTTTTGACTAAATGACAATAGAAAATAGACTTAGACAACACCAAAAGATGTAAATTCATACTCTATGAATTTGAAACAAAATTCATGAAACAACGAACGGAGCCGATTTGTCACCAAAAGAGTCAAACTACTAGGAAAGCTCGAACAAGGCTCAGAAAAACCCAAACAGAATACTAAAAATACTCAAACGGACCCTGCGAACAAACTGTAAGGGAAAATGGAACGAAATGAAATGCCAAATACTCGAAATGAAGTTCATAAGAGTATCATCTAATGTTTACCAGGACCAAAGTCAATAGGACAATTCCCTCGAACTCAAAACCACCAAAAATTCTAAAAAATGATCCAAACAACACATAATCAACTTTAAGCCTCACGACCTGAAGAAATTCATAAACTCTTTTATCAGAATGAGACTCCTGGTGTTATCGGATAAACTCTTCTATATGTAGTCTCAAGTTAAGGTAGAGCTTTTGATTGTTCTTTATCTTTGTTTTGTTGAGAGACGTCAATGGTTATATTATTTATACTTTCTCCTCTTAATTCTAGATTATCATCATCAGCATGCTTTTCGGATAGAATAGTATTTGTTTCTTCAAACATAACATGCATAGATTCTTCAACAACTTGAGTTCTTTTAATGAATACCCTATAGGCTTTGCTTATTGTTGAATATCCTAGAAAGATACCTTCATCAGATTTAGCATCAAATTTTTTAAAATTATCTTTGGTATTTAATATCAAGCATTTACACCTAAATACATGAAAATAGCTAATATTGGGTATTCTATCATGCCATAGCTCATATAGAGTTTTATTTAATTTTGATCTAATTATTACCCTATTTGATACATAGCATGTGGTCTTGACAGCTTCAGTTCAAAAATATTTAGCTAAATTGTGTTTATTAAGTATTGTTATAGCCATTTCTTATAGTGTTCTATTCTTTCTTTCTATTGCGTTATTTTGTTGAGATGTTCTAAGTGCAGAGAAATTGTGACCTATTCTATTTTCATTACAGAATTTCTCAAACTCTCTATTGATGAATTCTCATCCTCTATCACTTTTTATGTTATTAATCACACATTTTTTTTCATTTTGAAGTCTTTTACACAACTTAGCAAAATGTATGTGTGTTTTATCCTTATGTACAATAAATATTATCCATGTGTATCTAGTATAATCATTTACAATTACAAAGGTGTAATATTTTCCACTTAGACTTGCCTTAGATGTAGATCCAAAAAGGTCCATGTGTAACAGTTGTAGAGGCGTAGTTATTGATATGTGGTTCTTTTTCTTGAAAGATGTTTTACTTTGTTTTCCGTATTGGCATGCATCACAAATTTTGTCTTTAATGTACTTGGTTTTAGGAAGACCTTTTACTTGTTCATTATTTAATAATTTTGTGATTAAATCCATACTAGCATGACCTAGCCTACTATGCCACAACCAACTGGTTTCATTTATGAAAGCTAAGAATTTTACATTTTGTGATTCAATATCATCAAAATCAATTGTGTATGCATTTATATTTCTATGACCAACAAACAAAACCTTATTATCATATACATTCTCTACTCTGCATGCATTAGTTTCAAAAATTACACTATAACATTTACCACATAGTTGACTAGTACTTAGCAGATTATGTTTAAGTCTATCAACTAGCAAGGCAATTTCAATAGCAAAGGAAGAAGACCAATGGTACCAACTCCAGGAATTTTACCTTTGGAGTTGTCACTGATACTTACCTACCCTCCATTCCTTGGTATAATAGAAATAAATAGAAATAAATTTACATTTATCATCTGTCATGTGTCGGGAGCTTCCACTATCTAGAAATTATCTGTCCTTATGTAGAGTTGACTTTAAGCACACATATAAGAAAACAATCATACAACCTTTGGTACCCACTTTTTCTTAGGTCCGTCAATATTAGTTTTTTTATGACGCATTCCTTTAGGAATCTAAATTTTATTCTTATCTTTGCAATTTTTTTTAATGTGACCTAATTTACCACAATATTCATAACATGGTATTTCATGAGTTGTGAAGTCTTTTAAGAACTTTTGGTCATTTGATTCTTCATAGCCTGTACCGGCTTTGTTATAGACGCATCTTTATTATCTTAAAAATTTATTAAGATTTTTTACACCTTTTATAAACTTTATGACAATACCAAAAAGATTATTTGCTTTCAATTCCAAAGATTTATTTTCCTTTTCTAGAAAAATCATTTTATCATTATGTGAGGAAGTATTTTTTTCAAAGGTTAACGTTTCATTTAACTCTTCAAGTTCTTTTGAAAGACTCATAATTTTCTTTTTAAGAATTTTATTTTTCATGTCAATCTTTTTAAATTTACTATGTAATTCATTGAATGCACCTAGAAGTTCATCATAATCAAATGAGTTTAGAATTACCTCATCGTCATTGTCATCTTCTTCATTTGCCATGAGATAGAGATTTACAATCTCCTCATCGCTTGACGTTGATTCTTCTTGATTTCTGTCTAAATCATCTCATGTAGCCTTCATTGCTCTTTTGCTGAATCTCTTGGGTTTGTCTTTCTTCAGAAGTGGACAGTCAGCGAATCGAGTAAAACATGCTAGAGATATTTTCATCACCATATATTTTAAACAATTCATACTCATGTGCAAGCATACTAATCTTGGAGTCATTTACTTGATTTGTACATTTATGCATTATTTCAAGCTTATCCTATATTTCTTTAATAGTTTCACAAATCAATATTCTATTAAATTTATTTGGATCTAAAGCACAATATAGGAGATTAATTGCTCTAGAATTTTTTTGCATTTCTCAAATGTTATTTTCATTCCATTCCAATTCATCTTTAAGAATTATTATTCCTTCAATTACTTTGACAGATCTTTTAGGGCCATATACAGTAATTTTTCATAATTCATAATCTACAGCTTGTATGTATATCTTCATTTTAGCTTTTCAATAGTTATAATTTGTTCCACTGAACAATGAAACTCTGTTTATGGATTGTCCCTCAGAAATGGTGATTCCAACAGAGGTTGGCATTGAATCCTCTTAGACTGTTTAGTCTTTAATCAAGAAACAAGACTCTGATACCAATTGTTAACTAAAAAATAATCCTAGAGGGGGGTGAATAGGGTCTTTTAAGATCACATTAGTTTTAAAAATTATTTAAAACAAATAACAACTAACAGCTAATAGGTAATATAAACAAATATACACAAGCAAGAGAATGGAGATAAAGAGTAAGAGAATGACACCGCAAATTTATAGTAGTTCGGCTATCCTAGCCTACGTCCACTTCTCAAGCTCCTTTTGAGGATTTCCACACTATGGATAAGCACTGACGGGTGTGCTTCAAACATTTTTACAAAGATGCACACAGCTGCATTCCAAAGCTTCCAAGCTTCTAGCACTTGTGAACTTTTACGAAGATGCACCAAGCTACGTTCTAAAATTTCCAAGCTTCTAGTACTTGGGATCTTCCCCTTTGTGAGCTACACCACACACAAAGATAAGTAACGGGTGACTCACACTTACTTGTACATAGTTATTGTAATGGTTTTGATGTTAGAACATCAAACAAAGGAACTCTCTCACAGAGTAGATATTTTACAATATGCTCACAGGTGAAAGAACCAAAATAAGAATAATGAATAGTTGGCTGATATGGCTTTTCTTCAGAAATGGCATAATAGAATTCTCACAATCTGATTTTGTGTGACTGATATCTCTTGGATTCTCTTCGTTTCACTGTATGAGTATATGAGAGTGAGTGATAGCTTTTTTGTTTTTACTATTCTATTATCTTCTAAACAATCTACTGCTCTTTAAATAGCTTAAATAAAATAGCCGTTGCAGTCAGATTTTCATTTTGAATATCACGATCTGGATCTTTCGTAAAATAAACAATGATTTCTGTTGATCGGATCTGATATGATTTGTAATCATCTTCAAAAGTAAATTCGATCACCAATGTAGCCGTTGCATTTCAAAAATACTTTCTGAAATCGCGTTGTAAATCACAGCAGTTCTTCACATCAAATCCCTGATATTCTGCAACAGTGCTTTCCTTATTTTTTGTTGTGAGTCTTGGTGATCTGATTTTTGAAATGTCTTAAAATCATATCCATAATTAACAATGATCTGTATCAAGCCATTTTAATTTAAAAGTGTTCTAGAAATCCCGCTGTAAATTAAACTAATCTTCGCAGGATACGCGCTGTGTGATTTGCTGAAATCGCGCCCTTGGGTCGACTCATTTGGAGTTGGGTCGACTCAAGTTCCTTAGACTTTAGATTCTTCATCTGTGTGTCGACTCATGTTGGAGATGTGTCAACTCATGTTCCTTAGACTTTGGAGTCTTTGCTTTGTGTCGACTCATGATCAAGTTGTGTCGACTCACGTTCCTTAGATTTCAAATTCTTTGCTTTGTGTCAACTCATAATGAGAATGTGTCGACTCATGATGATGAAGTGTGGGTTTCTTTCTCAGGGCTTCAGTTGAGTCAACTCATATGAGATCTGGATCAACTCCTGCTAGCCTTTTTTGACTGATGCCTTGTCACGCCTACCTTAGATCGACTAGTGCTTGCCTTGGGTCAGCTCACGCCTGCCTTGGGTCGAATCATGATTGACTTGGGTCGACTCATGGTCACTGTTGAGGAAAGTCCCGAGAGCTGAGTATCTTAGGTCGACTCACTAATGCCTTTGGATCGACTCATGGTAGTCTTTGGGTTGACTCAAATACAAAGTTTCTTCTGAAAACTTTATGTTCTGCTTCTGAGCTTATGCCTTGTTTGGGAACTAGTTTAATGATTTTCTCAATCATTTAATACCTAAAACAAGTTCAATACTTGTTAAATACAAGGTTAACCCCAATCATGGGTGTTAACCATTCATAAGTATTAAAATCATTTGAACGATTCATTTAGTCTTGTAAAAAGATATATTCCAAAACCATTTGATCATTATTAAAGTTTCGTTTGTTATCAATAAAATTAATAAACACTTTATAAAACCTTGGGGCTAACAAAAACCCTTTCGATAAATCTAGGTACCGAGAAGGATCCCCAACTAGTCCAGATCGGTTTTGCTCTGTCATCTAAGGAACATGAACATCTAACTAACTTATTCAAAGAGTTTAAAGATGTTTTTGCATGGTCATATGAAGACATGCTCGGAATAGACCCAGAAATCGTCCAACACAAGATTTTCCTCTATCCTAATGCCAATGACTGGGCCCTCAAAATCAAAGACGAAGGACGGACGTATTCGAGTTTGTGTTGAGTTTCGATATCTCAATAAAGTAAGTCCAAAAGATGACTTTCCTCTACCACATGCTTTGCTCTCGTTCATGGATGGGTTCTCCGAATACAACCAAATCCTCATGGCCCACGAAGACAAAGAAAATACTATGTTCACCACGCCATGGGGAACATATTGCTATCGGGTTATGTCTTTCGGTTTGAAGAACGCTGGAGCCATGTACCAACGTGTCGCGACAACGTTACTTCACAATATGTTACACAAAGTTATCGAAGTATATGTCGATGGCATGATCGTTAAGTCCAAGGATTGCGAAGAACACACCCCAGCTTTGAGAAAGTTCTTTGAGAGGATTCAGAAATATCAGATGTGGTTAAATCCACAAAAGTGTGCCTTTGGAGTTACCGCAAGAAAGATGTTAGGGTTCATGATTACTTAAAAAGGAATAGAAGTATACCCTTCTAAGTCAAGGCAATTCTAGAAATGCCTCCCCCAAGGATGAAGAAAGAGGTTAGAGGATTTCTCAAAAAGATTTAGTTCATCAGTCGCTTCATTGCAAAGCTGACTACGACTTGTGAACCCCTTTTTTTATTACTTAAAAAAAAATACAAAGTTCCAATGGGACCAACATTGCTAGAATATCTTTGAGTCTATACAGAGATACTTACAGAAGCCTCCAATGCTTTTCCCTCTAGAACCAGGCAAACCATTAATCTTATACCTATCAGTAAATGACCTCACCATGGGCTGCATGCTGGAACAGAAAAGAAACAATGGTCAAGAAAGGGTTATGTACTACTTGAGCAAAAAGATGACCGGGTACATGCCACTAGAAAAGACTTGTTGGGCTCTGATATGGTCGTCAAAGAAGCTATGACACTTCATGCTAGCATATCATGTGGTTTTAATTTCTAGGATGAACCCGCTCAAGTATCTATTTGAAAAATCCACGCTAACAGAAAGATTGGCCCGATGGTTGGCTGAGCTTGAATTGTAATATAAAACCAAAAAATTGGTAAAAGAAAGAGCCATGGCGGAATTTTTAGCCGACAACCAATTGACGGAGAAGAATGTTGGATTCTGCGAAAAAATGCCTACGGATCTTAGATTAGATCATTAATACGGATTAATTTTAGATAACCCGGAGTTCAAAAGTTTACCTGCTGATTCTGGTAGGTTTAAATCAAAATTACAAATCCTCGGATCTTCAAGTGTATGATCCGATTGCACAATCAATAAGAGCCTAGTGCGTGGTCACTGATCTGGCCACCGCCTCTCTTTTCCTTTCCTGACTAAAATCTTAATCGCTGTCTACAATATGAGTTCTGACCTAATAATCAGAATAAGTCTCATATTTATAGAGAATGAGAGAGACCTGATCTGCAATTATGGACTATACTAGGGAGCCAAGAATAATAATTAAATTAGCTTCCAAAAGAATTAAAAAATTACATATCAGCACCCCGTGATATATTTCAAATTCTTTTAATTGTAATTAATTCCACTAAATAATTACAACTGCACTCCAATTTAATTATCTCAAATTATTACGTTAAAAATTCTTATTTGCCGAGTTATATAACAAATAATATGACTCTCCGTGTTAAGTTTTCAATACGCGCTTAGTGAAATTTAATTACTGATAATTTAATTTTATTAACATCTACAATCCTTGATTACCAAATTTAACTTATTTGATATATACTACCGGATTAAATTAACAATTCACTGATCAGATTTACTGGTAGTAACAAAACTTATAAATTTAACGAGGGGGTATTACAATTCAGAGTTATTCTGGACACGTATTCCCTCGAAATATAACACTGATCATATTCTAATATTTATTACACAAACTACAAGGTCTATTGAAACAATAAGATTGAATCTCGCCCGTAGTAATTCAAAATAATAAAATATTAAAACACGTCTGTATTCAATATTTCTCGAGATTAAGAATATATGAGCCCTCGAGCAAATTGTGAAATTATGTAAGTCCAATCATGTCAGTATATGAATTTTAATTTCACATTTGGTCATATTCAATACCTTTTTAGAGTACCGAACATAATCTCTCTTGAACTATCAAATAGATTCACGGGGTTAAGAAAAACCATTGAGATTATATTCACAACTATACCGATAGGATGTCAATCTTATTTAACTTGTGAACTAATATAATTATAGAACAACTGAATTTTTGATCTTCTGTAAGTAAGCCAAACTCTACTTTTCAAAAGTCTTACTGTGTATAATTACCGACATTCTGCATATTAATTAG
>JAUTBS010159743.1:0-19674 GCA_032361285.1 Aequorea victoria | reverse complement strand
AAACCTAGAAAGGTAATTATTAAATTGATTTTTTTGGCCAAATTAATTAATTAGAACGTGATGGGAATTAATTCGTGGAACTTGAAAGAAGAATAGCTTAAGTGTATTTTAAGCCAAGTTAATTTAATTTTCCTAAAATGTGAAAAGTGGAATAATTTATACATTAAAAAATAATTTAGTGGCTTAAAGTGACAAACAATCAGAATGTTAGTGGGTTTTGGGCTGACTGCCCCATGTGTTGTCCCATCACCCCTGTCTTTTCATCATTAGAAGGCAGAAGTGGGAGATTTAAGAAATCTATTCTCTCTCTCTAGACCGAAACCCACATCTTTCCCTAAATCTGTAAGCTTCCTTTCATCTGTTACAGAGAGTGCTTGAAAGAAGGTGAGTAAGGAGATTCGTGAGGCTGAGAAGGTGGTAGAGCTGGAGTGGTGAAGTTTTCCCATATCATAAATGGAAAAGATGAAAGAAAGAGGAGAAGAGAAACGACATAAACCACCATTGACGTCCTCCTTCGAGATTCTTGAGGTAAGAATCGTACTCTCAACTCACATGTGTTTCACGTCATAAAATAGCTCTCTTAATTGGAGTATAGAACTCATTCCTTAGTTCTTCCTAGCTCTAAACACATGCATTTGGTAGATCTCCATTTTTATCCACTATTGGATATTTCTAATAGGAGAAATCTAGAGTTTTGTTCACCCCAAACAGAGCCTTGTTTCAGAAAATATACAAAAAATAGAGCATCAGCATTTTCGGCCAGTTGAGTTGACCGAGACCCTCCATGAGTCGACCCAAAGTATCTTGCTCTCGGTAGTTTCTAACAGGCGAGCGATTGAGTTAACCAAATCCTTGAGGGTGTCGACTCAATCGATGAAGCTCTTTGTTATTTTAACAAGTAAGAGTCTGTGTCGACCCAAGCTCTGTTGGTGTCGACTCAAATAAGTTTAGCCTCTGTTATTTTTATCAGGCGTGGAAGTGAGTAGACCCACGGAGACTATGAGTCGACTCAATTGGAGTTACCCTTGGTAGTTTTAACAGGCAAGGTCGTGAGTCGACCCAAGCTTGATGTGAGTCGGCCCAACCTCAGCCCAAAGCACATGAGTCGATGCATCTCAAGAACCATCTCGATCTAAGCCAAGACCCAGCGCTTGTGAGTCCACCCAGGCCTTGTGTTATTCGACCAAACCTTAGTCCAGCGCATACGAGTCGATGTACCTCAGCCCATGCCTCGACCCAGACCACCTTGTGACAATCCTGAGTCAACCTGAAGGAAGAGTGAGTCGACCCAGAGTCACATGTGTCGACTCAACTCAGTTTTGTGTTGACTCAAAGTGTAAAAATAGTGTTCTTCCAATGATGTTTCTGAGCCTTTATGGCCCATTTTGGACTTAGATTTCTTCATGAAAAACATAGCTAATAACCATAACTACCTTCTCAAGTTGTACCAAGAATTTTTGCAAATGTTTAATCCTTAATTTGAGTTTACCAAGCACGGTAGTGCTGGAAATCTGTTAAGAATCATGTGTAGATGGTGTTCCAAAAGGAACTAAAAAGCTTATAAGACCATAGGGTCAAGACGTAAGATGCAAGGATCATATGAAGCATAAAGTTGATTCTTATACATGGGATCATGTAATCTAGGTCCCGGAGGTTTAACCATGGACGAGGAAACGTTGCCTCGTGATCAAGGAGGTCATTCATAAAGTGCTCAAGTAAAATGTGAGAGTGACTAGCTTATTTAAAATGAAATGTAAAACATCTGATTATCTTTAAATGTTTTGATAACATGTTTTGTGATGATATCATGTGTATTTCTTAAAGCATGTTTTGGATGTTCAAATGAAGATGACAATTGTTTTATCAAATGTTATTCTATTTTGTAATGGGTTTGATAAGATCAAAAATATATCTTATGTTTGATGTTTGCTTGAGTGTGCCATGTTATAGCAGCTAACCATCCCGGTGGGCCCCTTGTGTGGGCATATTGTAACCTTAAAGGCTTTACCCCTTGTGTGGGTGTTGGATAGGCTTAAAGGCATTGCCGCTAAGTTGGGTGAAGGTCCAATGGTGGACAGATGTGACCCCTTGTGTGGGCATGTGATAGCCTTAAAGGCTTTACCCCTTATGTGGGTGCTGGATAGCATTCAAGGCATAGCCCCTAAGTTGGGCGGTGGTCCAGTGGTGGACATGTGGCACTTACCACTAGTGTGAATGAGTGGCCCTCACACTCATCACTCAAATAAAAGTGTGTTGTGGTTGAGGTAACGGTACCATCGGAACTCCCGATCGTGATGTTAAATGACTACTTGGACATTATAAAGCGTGCGTTGAGTGTTGATGTTATATATATATATGCTTGTGGAAATATAACACGTGGATGTTGAGTTTTTTTTAGACACTTTGATAAATGTATTTCAAAGTATGATATTTGAGAATCATGGAAATTATTCTTATTTGTGTGTGGGATGTTGCTTTTACATAAAATGCTTCACGGCAGAGGTGTTTTATATCTTATTTCATTTTAATGCTAAGCCCACTCTCCTGTAACCTCGTGGTTGCAGATTATAGCTCAGGATAGTCTTTGATCCACTAGTGCCAGGGGAGAATCTTGTAAGAAAAGATGATTCCTTTGTGTAATAGCATCTATTTTGGATTGTAATAGTAAACAGATAATTATTATGTTGGGATTGAGTATCCCGTAGTTAGCTTACCTTTTTGTATATCGGGATAGAGTATCTCTTGGTGGAATATATGTATGGTGTATAAAAATAATTTGATGATTATTGTGGAAATTATGCTTTCTGGGCAATGCGGAGTGCATCCCTTACTATATCATAATTAATGTGGATTTGCTAAGCTGTACCACCCGCTCCGAGTTGGATTAATTATCCTCTGGGGAGCATGGTGTTGCAAATTGGTATCAGAGTTTAAGGTGATAGATTTTGTAGATATAGCTGAGTTTGATACTATGTGGACATAGGTTGTGGGTAGTAGGACTTAGGGTTGTCGTACCCTTGTCTTTGGACGTCTTTGTGACTGGCTTTGAAGTCCGGTTAGAAACACGTTCTGTAGGCGTAGATTCCTATTAGAAGTCATAGTAAGTTGTTGTATTGGAGAAGATCACGCTATAAGTCATAAGTGGGTTGTTAGGTTTAGGTTTATGTGTGTAAGTCTTGAAGTTTTGAGTTGGAGAAGGTGTCCATAATTTTGAATCTTTGTGAAAGAATAGGATTCAATTGTGATCATAATTGAATTCTGAAGCTATAACTATTATCGTTCATGATGTAGATAATGGATAACTCAGATGAGGTAACCTTTGCCCCCGAGCAACCAGTGGGGAATGAACTTGGAGTATCCCGGCAAGCGGGACAACCTGATAGAGCCGATCATACATTTAGAATTTTAGAAGCAATTTCTTGTCTGACCGAGATGAATACCCGACTACTTGGCATGCAAGTAGGAAGGAATGAGAAATCGTGAGTAAAATAGTTTAGAGTTCTTGGGGAAAAGGAATTCAGTGGAACATCTAATCCCGCTGAAGCCGAGTATTAGCTAAAGGATGTTGTACGCATTCTTGATCGGCTTGGAGTATCTGAGAATGAACGAGTCGACCTCTTTACCTTCATGTTTTGGACGGAAGCAAACAATTGGTGGGAGGCCACAGAAAGGTTATTGAAATTACCTAGTGTGGGAGCGAAGCCCCCTATACCACAAAAGATCACGTGGGCTCGCTTCTCAAGAGCTTTTGATGAACAGTACAAACCAGTGTCCTATAAGTACGAGAATGAGCAAGAGTTTGTTGAGCTAACTCAAAAGAATTTGACTGTGGCAGGGTATGAAATGAAGTTTACAGAACTGTCACATTATGCACCTCTCTTAGTTCAAGATGAGGAGATACGGTGCAAAAGGTTTCAAAGAGGATTGGAGTTTTCAATAAGGACTAGACTGACAGTCCCCAAGATCGACAGTTATGTTAGCCTTGTGAACAAGGCAAGAATGATTGAGAAAAACTTGAGGGAAGGAATGGGAAGATGGGAGGAATTCAAGAAACGTATGTTTGGGAGTACACCATCAGAAAAGACGTGGAAAAGTGGTTCCAAGAGTACCGCGAACAAGCCACCAGCATTTTAGAGCCAAAGCTACCAATCTTCGGCAAAAAATATTAGGTTTAGGGGAAATCAACCGAATAGTGGGAGTTTTGGTAAGAATGAGAAGGGAAATCTCCCTACATGTCACCAATGCGGAGCCACTGACCACTTCATCAAGAATTGTCCCAGTAAGAGAAGGGAGATTATTTGTTATCGGTGTAACCAACCGTGGCACATATCATCTCAGTGCGGGCAGCAGGAAGACAATGTGAAGTGGACCGGTTGTATCGATGCAGAACAAGGGAAAGGGCATTGCGAAAAGATCAGTTGTGTTTGCCATCACGAGGTAGGATGCAAGAGCGACACCAGAAGTGATGGCAGGTACTATTATCACTTTTAATAGGAATGCCTATGTTCTTATTGATTCGGGATTGCCGCATTCATTTGTAGTACCTACTTTCATATCACGAGTAGACGGCATAATACCTGAACATCTAGATTTCACAGTCACCATAGCAGCACCTCTTGGTGAGGAAATGATCATTAAGGCCATGTATCAAAAGTGCCCGTTAAGGATGGGAGAACAAGAAATAGAAGTCGATGCGATGCCATTGAGTATGCTATAATTTGATCTTATACTTGGAATGGATTAGCTATCCACCTATCATACGTCCTTAGATTGCTTTGGGAAGAGGGTAATGTTTCAGATCCATAGTGAAGAGGAGTTTGTCTTTTAGGGAGATAAAGTTAAGATGCTTGTTTGTCGTGTATCAACTCTTAAGGTAACCAAGGTCTTACAGAAGGGTTGCCAATAATCTTTGGCACGTATGGTGAATACCAAATTAGAAGGAGGGGAATTTTCAAGGATACCAGGTATCCGCGACTTCCCAGATGTGTTTCCAGATGACTTACCAGGCCAACCTGGAGACCGAGAGATTGACTTTACAATTAAATTGTATCCGGGCATGTCACCCATATCAATTGCACGTTATAGGATGTCTTCCACAGAATTGCGAGAATTGAAGGAACAACTACAAGAGTTGATGGACAAAGGTTTCATTCAACCCAGTATCTCACCGTGGGGAGCACCCGTGTTGTTTCTGAAGAAGAAAGATGGAACCTTGCGAATGTGCATTGACTACCGACAGATGAATAGAGTCACAGTTAAGAACAAATATCCTTTGCCCAGGATAGATGATTTGTTCAACCAATTACGAGGAGTCATTGTGTTCTCAAAGATTGATTTGAGAACGGGATATCACCAGTTGAAGGTACGAGAGTCAGATATGCTCAAGACCGCTTGTCGAACCCGATATGGACATTACGAGTTTGAGGTGATGCCATTTGGATTGACAAATGCTCCAGTTGCATTCATGAACCTTATGAACCGAGTGTTTAGAGAGTATTTGGATCAGTTTGTGATTGTATTCATGGATGACATCCTGATATATTCTCGGAGTGCGGAGGAACATGTAGAACATTTGAAGATTTCATTACAAGTTTTGAGAGAGCACAAGCTGTATGCCAAATTCAGTAAATGTGAATTTTGGCAAGACAGTGTGCTATTTTTGGGACACATCATATCTGGTGATGGAATTTGGGTGGACCGGAAGAAAATTGAAGCTGTGGTAGAATGGGAAAGGCCAACCAACATGATAGAAATATGTAGTTTCTTGGGTTTGGTCGGGTATTATCGGAGGTTTGTGAAGGATTTCTCTTTCATAGCAAAGCCTTTAACTCGCTTGACTCAAAAGAATATAAAGTTTGAGTGGTCTGACCAATGCGAGGAATGTTTTCAAGAGTTGAAGAAAAGATTAACCACCGCACCTGTCTTGACAATCCCTTCGAAGAAAGGAGATTTTGTGGTTTATACAGATGCGTCACATTAAGGTTTAGGTTGTATGCTTATGGAAGAGGGGAAAGTGATTGCCTACGCTTCAAGGCAGTTGAAAACTCACGAGCAGAACTATCCGATCCATGATCTTTAGTTGGCAGCAATAGTGTTTGCCTTAAAATTATGGCGGCATTATTTGTATGGAGAGACCACAGAGATTTACACAGATCACCAGAGTTTGAAGTACCTTTTTACTCAATAGGAGTTGAACCTACGGCAATGGAGGTGGATGGAGCTGCTCAAAGACTATGATTTTATGATTAACTACCATCCAGGGAAGCCCAATGTGGTTGTCGATGCCCTTAGCAGGAAATCATCGGGAAGGGTGGCACACTTACAAGGATTACCATTCGGTCTGTTCCAAGAATTGCTATCATCAAGGGTGGAGCTATCAATAGAAATAGGGACAATTCTACTTGCGAAACTTACGCTCCGACCCTTATTGATAGACAAGATTCAAGAAGCTCAGAAAGTTGATCCTCAGTTTTTGAAGCTGTAGGATGAGGTCATCATAAAGGTTAACAAGGACTTTATAGTTTCTGAAGATGGAGTGCTGATATACGGAAAACATCTGTGTGTCCCTAATGATGCCGGTTTGAAGAGGAAAATTCTCAAGGAAGCTAATGGCTCGAGGTATATGATGCATTCGGCAAACATAAAGATGTATCAAGATTTACGAGAAAACTATTGGTGGCATAGAACGGAAAGAGACGTGGTAGTTTTTATTTCCAAACGTTTGGTGTGTCAACAAGTGAAGATTGATCACCAGAGACCGGCAGGATTATTACAGCCTCTCCCAATACTGGAATGGAAATGGGAACATATCACCATGGACTTTGTAATAGGATTACCACGATCTTCTAAAGGAAATGAAACAATTTGGGTGATGGTTGATAGGTTGACGAAATCGGTGCATTTCCTACCTATCAAGATGACTTTCTCGATGAATAGCTATGCACGTTTATACATTGACGAGATTGTTCATTTGCATGGTGTACCAGTGACAGTAGTGTCAGACAGAGATCCTAGATTCACATCGAAGTTTGGATGAGCCTACAAGAAGCAATGAGAACTATTTTGAATTTTAGTACAACTTTTCACCCCCAGACCGATGGACAGTCAGAAAGGACTATACAGACTTTGGAGGATATGCTCCGGGCATGTATTTTTGACCTCCCAGCTATTTGGGAGGATCATTTCTCTTTGGTGGAATTTTTATATAACAATAGCTTCCAATCATCCATAGGAATGGCGCCTTATGAAGCTTTGTATGGAAGGAAATGTCGAAGCTCGACCTGTTGGAATGAAGTAGGGGAAAGGAAACTATTAGGGCAGGAGATAGTTCAAATCATTACAAAAAAATGTCAATTGATTTGGGAAAGGTTAAAACAGGCTCAAGATTGACAGAAGAGCTATGCAAACCACCAACGATCAGATTTGGAGTTTGAAGTAGGGGACCATGTGTTCCTAAAGATATCTCCATGGAAAGGTGTCATGCAGTTTGGTAAGAAAGGAAAGTTGAGTCCTCATTACATTGGACCTTTTGAAATCAGAAAGAGGATTGGGAGTACGGCATACCAGTTAGCGTTGTCCCCAGACCTATCAAAGCTACATGATGTGTTCCATGTATCCGTGTTGAAGAAATATATGCCCGATCCTTTGCATGTCTTATCAGTGGAACCAGTTGTACTCAGGTTGGACTTATCTTATGAGAAAGAACCAGTAGAAGTTTTAGATTGAAAGGAGCAAGTGCTGAGGAATAAAGTCATACCATTGGTAAAAGTCTTGTGGCGCAGCCATTCATTGGAAGAAGCAACTTGGGAAAGAGAGGAAGAGATACAGTAGAAATACCCACATCTTTTTTATCAGGTATGCTTAAATTTTGTAACGAAATTTCATTAAGGAGGGAAGAATGTAACATCCCGTAATTTAATTCTTTTAAAAGGAAATTTTAAGAATAATTAATGTTGATTAAACCTAGAAAGGTAATTATTAAATTGATTTTTTTGGCCAAATTAATTAATTAGAACGTGATGGGAATTAATTCGTGAAACTTGAAAGAAGAATGGCTTAAGTGTATTTTAAGCCAAGTTAATTTAATTTCTCTAAAATGTGAAGAGTAGAATAATTTATACATTAAAAATAATTTGGTGGCTTAAAGTGGCAAACAATCAGAATGTCAATGGTTTTGGGCTGACAACACCACGTGTTGTCCCATCACCCCTGTCTTTTCATCATTACAAGGCAGACGTAGGAGATTTGAGGAATCTGTTGGCTCTCTCTCTCTAAACCGAAACCCACCTCTTTTTTCAAATCTGTGAGCTTCCTTTCATCTATTACAGAGAGTGCTTGAGAGAATGTGAGTAAGGAGATTCGTGAGGCTTAGAAGGTGCTAGAGCTAGAGTGGTGAAGTTTTCCCACACCATAAATGGAAAAGACGAAGGAAAGAGGAGAAGAGAAATGGCGTAAACCACCATTGACGTCCTCCTTCAATATTCTTGAGGTAAGAATCGTACCCTCAACTTACAAGTGTTTCACATCATAAAATAGCTCTCTTAATCGGAGTATAGAACCCATTCCTTAGTTCTTTCTAGCTCTAAACACGTTCATTTGGTAGATCTCCATTTTTATCCACTGTTGGATATTTCTAATGGAAGAAATCTAGAGTTTTGTTTCTTAAATATTGGTAGAAAAACCCTTATGAGGAGTTTTGGAGTGTTGGATGCATAGGTTTTGAAGGAGAGATGTTTGTAGATGTTGTAGAGCTTTCAGTGATGTATAAAAATCACGTTGTTCATCACAAATAGAGCCTTGTTTCAAAAAATGTACAGAAAAACAGAGCATCAGCATTTTCGGCCAGTTGAGTCGACCTAGACCCTCCGTGAGTCGACCCAAAGTGTCTTGCTCTCGGTAGTTTCTAACAGGCGAGCGATTGAGTCGACCCAATCCTTGAGGGTGTCGACTCTATCGGTGAAGCTCTCTGTTCTTTTAACAGGTGAGAGTGAGTCGACCAAAGCTCTGTGGGTGTCGACTCAAATCAGTTTAGCCTCTGTTGTTTTTATCAGGCGTGGAAGTGAGTCGACCCATGGGGACCGTGAGTCGACTCAATTGGAGTTGCCCTCGGTAGTTTTAATAGGCAAGGCCGTGAGTCGACACAAGCATGATGTGAGTCGACCCAACCTCAGCCCAACACGCATGAGTCGATGCATCTCAGTCCACGCCTCGACCCAAGAAAAGACCCAGCGCATGTGAGTCGACCCAAGCCTTATGTGAGTCGACCCAACCTCAGTCCAACATGCACGATTTGATGTACCTCAGCCCATGCGTCGACCCAGACCCCCCTATGAGCATCCTGAGTCGACCAGTTGACCTAGAGTCACGTGAGTCGACCCAACTCAATTTTGTGTCAACTCAAAGAGTAAAAAAAGGTTTCTTCCAGTGATGTTTCTGAGTCTTTGTGACCACTTTTAGCCTTAGGTTTTTTCATGAAAAATATAGCTAATGACCATATCTGCCTTGTAAAGTTGTACCAAGAATTTCTACAAAGGTTTAATCCTTAATTTGAGTTTACCTAGTATGGTAGGGTTGAAAATCTGTTAAGAATCATGGATAGATGGTGTTCCAAAAGGAACTAAAAAGCTTGTAAGACCATAGGGTCAAGACGTAAGATGTTAAGAAGCATATGAAGCATAAAGTTGATTATTATATATGGGTTATCATGTATTCTAGGTCCTAGAGGTTTGACCGCAGACAAGGGAACGTTGCCTCGTGATCAAGGAGGTCGTTCGTGAAGTACTCAAGTGAAAGGTGAGAGTGACTACCTTATTTAGAATAAAATATAAAAAATGTGATTATTTTTAAATGTTTTAATAACATGTTTTGTGATGATCTCATAGGTATTTTTTAAAGCATGTTTTGGATGTTCAAATGAAGATGACAGTTGTTTTATCAAATGTGGTTCTATTTTGTAATGGGTTTGATGAGATCAAAAATATATCTTGTGTTTGATGTTTGCTTGAGTGTGCCAAGTTATAGAGGATCACCATCTCGGTGGGGCCCTTTTGTGGGCATATTGTAGCCTTAAACACTTTACCCCTTGGGTTGGTGTTGGATAGCCTTAAAGGCATTGCCCCTAACACTACAAGAAAATATAGTTTTAGCGACGGTTATTGCCGACGAAGTACATAATCGTCGCTAAAAGTGTTTCATTCCAGACGAAATTTTAACGTTCGTCGCCTAAAAGTTTATAATTTGCCACGACAAGTATTCTTTTGCGACAACCTAGATAAATCGTCGGCCAAAGTGGTGAAATTTTCGCTGCAAATGGAAAAAATTTGGCGCAAGAGGGAAATGACCATGGCCGACAATAAATTCCGTCGCCAAAAATGGGATCTACAAAACGACGTCGTTTGCATACGCAAAACCACGTCACACCTTCATTTTTTATTTAGGTCATCAGATCTTCGTAGTCTTCATTCCAACGACGACCTTTGTTGTTTAGGTCATCATCAGATCTCCAACGACAGTCTTCATTCCAACGACGACCTTCGTAGTTTAGGTCACCATTAGATCTCAACCGACGACCTTCGTTCTCAATCCTCGCTCATTCCTCGCCGTCACCCCACCGTTGGTCAATCCTCGCTCGTTCCTCGCCGTCCCGCCGTTGCGCCGCCGCGCCGCCGCTGGTCATTGCTCGCTTGTACGCCGCTGCCGGTCGTTGCTCACCTGTACGCCGCCGCTGTCCTCCTTCCTCGCAAGACCACCTTCCTCTGTCGGTATGTACATACACATCAAATTCTAGGGCTTTCGGTGTTGGAAATCAGTACTTTCTAATAGAGGACTTTGTCCAAGCGATTCAAAGTTTCTGGAGTAGATTACGTATACTTAATTCTTTGGCGGCTTTGTAATCTGTGCGTACTTATCTGAAAAATCAATTGGGTGCTCACTCATTCAATCTCTTTGTTTTTTATGCTACTTAAAACTTAGAGAAAATACATTGACTTGCAGGGTTTGTGTTTAATTTTGATATTTAATTTGTTTCAATTATTTATATTTGGGATTCAATTTTGTTGTACGTTTGATAACTTTAGTGTTAGGGTTTCTCAAAATTGATACTGATTCCCCTCATTTTTCCAA
Organism: Aequorea victoria; assembly: GCA_032361285.1. Classification (NCBI taxonomy): domain Eukaryota; kingdom Metazoa; phylum Cnidaria; class Hydrozoa; order Leptothecata; family Aequoreidae; genus Aequorea; species Aequorea victoria. The sequence goes on along the minus strand of JAUTBS010159743.1, from coordinate 8,553 downwards.
AAACATTTCGTTCTATTCTGAAAAACGTTACGGTTTTCCAATCTACTTACTTAAAGTATTGTTTCTTGTTAAGTGTTCACTTCTTTTTTATGATTTTTTTTTGACTCAGGTACCTCCACAATGAATGAGAGCAGGTGTGGTGCCATATAGCAGTACGTGCCATATAGCAGGTGTGGTGCTTTTGGTTTGTAGGGTTACTTTTCCATTCAGCAGAAATATTCTTTTTTTGGATTATATTGATATAATTATTTGTGCATTTGAATTTGGATTTACATTTTTCTTTTCATAATTGTGCTTTGTAAAACTTCCATTGAATAGCAATACATGCTATTGAGGTGAGGAACCACTCTATGCTGAATGGAAAAGTGATAAGGGTTATGTGGTCGCGTCGTGATCCTGTTGCAAGGAAGAGTGGAGTTGGAAATGTGTTTGTGAAGGTATATGTCTTTTCGAACAAATGAAAGGTCATAGAATTATGAGTTTTCTTTTTTAGTTTAATTTTATTGTTGGGTATGAATGTAAAATGGTTTTTGGTTTATTTTCCAGAATTTGAGTGAGTCAATTGATAATGCAAAGCTGCAAGAAATGTTTCAAAAATACAGGAATATTTTGTCTTCCAAAGTAGTGATGTCCGATGATGGGAAGAGCAAAGGATATGGCTTTGTCCAGTTTGAGTCTGAGGATTCTGCAAATGATGCCATTGAAAAGCTTAATGGATCCAGTATTGGGGGCAAGGAGATGTATGCAACTCCTTTCTCTGTTCCACTCCCATAGTCTCATTGTAACATACATATTTGATGATATGGCCACCCCTTTTGCATGAATATTCAAGTAAAGAGTTATGTCAAGTCATGACCTACTCATGCCTAACTTCTTGGTCAATAACTATTTACTGGTTCATAACAATTTATGGCACAGGTTTGTTGGTAAGTTTGTGAAAAAGAATGATCGAATTTTACCCAGTCCCGATGCTAAATATACAAATCTCTACATGAAGAATTTGGATCCAGATATGACAGAAGAAGTTCTCCAAGTTTGGGGAAATTCTTAGCTGGGTTATCTCAAAGGATGACTATGGGGCCTCAAGAGGTTTTGGATTTGTGAATTTTGAGAGCACATATGATGCCAGGTTGGCAAAGGAAGCTATGGATGGGTCACAGCTTGGTATGTTATGTTTTCTTAATGATATTAATTTGACAAAGAGGTTACAATTGCTCAGTTTTCCATGGCATGTTTTGACTAGGCTCCAAGGTTCTCTATGTAGCTAGAGCACAGAAGAAAGCAGAACGTGAGCAGATTTTGCGTCGTCAGTTTGAGGAGAAACGGAAGGAGCAAATATTGAAATACCAGGTACCCTTGTTGATACTATCTCTCCTTGGGAATATTTAATTAGTTGTATTTTCTTTTGTTTTTGTAGAATTTTCCTTTTCACTTTTCAATCACAAGGTTCAAATGTCTATGTCAAGAATATTGAGGATAATGTGACTGATGACGAGCTGCGGGAACACTTCAGTCAGTGTGGCACAATCACTTCTGCGAAACTTATGCAAGATGAAAAAGGAATTAGCAGGGGTTTTGGGTTTGTCTGCTTCTCTATGCCTGAGGAGGCCAATAAAGCTGTAAACACTTTTCATGGTGAGTTTGTAAGCTTATACATGCCACTAAGTTCAGATAAAATTAACATTCCTATTTTCATGATCTTGGGTATGCATGCTATATTACATTCATGTGTTATTATGAGGCGGTATATTTATATTTATAAACTGTCTTTTCATCTAGTACTTTCAATTTTGCATAACTATTTATATTTATAAACTTAATCTTTTCATCTAGTACTTCCAATTTTGCTTAACTAATTTAAACCGTGATATTGAGGTAGAGAAGAATCCACCGCAGAGTGGAAAAACACGTCAGAAGCACCAAAGACCCCAAAAAGTGCGCTGGATAGATGGACTAGTCCAGTCAAGAGACAGAGGTAGTAGACTAGTAGAGAACCATAGTTCAAAGTACATAGCTCACATCTCATATCACTGCTCTAACGTTATGTAAGGGAAATGCTCCTATATATAGAAGGTGGGTACGTGGCCAGCCAGTTAGGTTTACGTTTTGATTCTATACGCTTGCAGAGTAAAGTTTAGTGGCGAGATCTCTCTGAATAGGATTGGCCTAAGGAAACCCGAAATGTGTGGGATGTGGCGATGCGGTGAAACCTCCATATCTTGCCTCCAAGTGATAAGGCCTCATAGTGCTATACTGCACGCCTATTGGTCATGCATAACAATTTGATCACAACTTGTAAGACACATCATTGCTTAAATTATCACATATTTCATGATAAAGAAATTCACTTCAGGGTGCCAAAAAGGGGGCACAACCTTCATAGATATTTTGTCTAGACGAAGAAACCCATAAGATAACTATGAGATAGGTAATCATAGATGCATGTAATGGGTGGCTAAGAGGGTCTGTGAAGGCTCATCATCTGTGGATCTCTATAGGTATAAAACTTGTTTAATATTGGTGTACTAACTAAATCAGATTCATTCTTATATCTAGGTTGATTTTAATTGTTCCATTTCAGAGGGGCATAACGGATCTGCAAACTTGACTAATGTTTATGATGAATACCTGCTAACATGATAAATTTTAATTTCTGCATAGCATCTTACGATATTGTTAACAATGATTAAACCTATTTACAGTAATCTGAAATAATTTGAAAATAAAATACTTGATGAATAGAATCTCAAAAGTTGAGAGAGGAGACAATATAGTTCTACAACTTATGACAAATATAATGATATGATGCGGTTAAATTGGTATATTCAGAAGTTTAATGCAAGTAAACTGTATTGGATGGGAACCAGTTCACACAACATTTATATCTAAACCTACACCTCTGAGACTATACAAGAATACAATTCCCCAAAAAACTGTACGGCCATAATCAAAGCAAAAGGGAAAGAGTCCCCATAGTAAATCATTTACGCAAATAAAATAGAATGATCTTTGCTGCTGAAAAGGAACCGAGTACATTACAGAACTACAATTACTGTGGATAGTGGATTAGTATCAATTGCCTTTTGGATAGTATACATGACTGGATAATAAAATAGTATATAATTTATTTTAGTAGGTTCCTTTTCTAACTTTTAATTTGATGACAATTTAGTCAATCTTATTGAGAAGTAGGACTCCTTAAAAGAAACTAGTTATAAATGTTGAAATCATGGGCCAATTATTCAAGATAATTTCAAGTTACTAAAACATACTATGCTGTAGCCTCTCTGTTGTGTTTCTGTCAATGCCATTATTTGTGGTGCTTGAATCATTCTAGTCATGGTTCTCTTTGAACCTTGGTCTCTCAAATTAAAGCTAGGACAAGGCTTTTGGTCAGAAGCAACAACAATCCTTTCTCTCTCTCTCGTTTTTTTTTAAAAAAATCCCTGACCAATATTCCAAAGTACATGTTTGCATTTTTGAACAAGATTTTGTTTGCATATGCTCTTTGGCGACTCATTTTCATTACAAATGTCAAGAGAACTTCTATCTTGACAGTCTTTTTCTTATGTGGTACGATAATATGGTCTTCGGTGGACTTCACCTTATCTTCTTGATATGGCATGCTATTTGCATTACCTTTTCCATGGAATATAACCAACAAGTTGCTTACCCAGCAACAACCTGTGGGCTTTAAAGTGTAAACCTTGCCTGATGCATAAAAATCAGAATAACCTTGTTAACTTGCACTTCCAATTGGATAAAGAAATTATACAAGTGGTTGGTGAATTCCTCTGTTCACCATTGCTCTTGTGCAAGTTGGTTAATCAATTATGGATTTTTTCCTTGTAGTTCTCTGCCATGAAGTGCTTGATCCATGTCTGGTTTCATCCTTTCTTATAATCTGACATCCAAATCCATTCTTCTCCAAATAATGACGACGGCTGGTGCCCATGTGCCTTCAAGCTTAGCCTCTGAAAAGTACAGCTTTCAAGCACTAAGTTATGGCACGGGGACAATGACTGGTGCCTCATGGTCGATTCAGTTTAGCTTCTTCAGATATAACAGATTAATGAGAAGAACACCTCCTGAGGTTTTAATATTAAACTGATGTTTGAACATAGAACTAAGTGCTTCATTTTTTCGTTTTCAAGAACACATGCTATATGAAATATCATTGGTAACATTAAGCTTTGAAGTAAATACATACATATATTGCTGAGTGGATTGTTGTTCCCAAGGGTTTTCCTCGTACATTGTTTTGCCCGTTGTTTTTTACCTGAGGGGATTGTTATTCCCTTGGGCTTTCCATGTATATTCTAATATTTTTGTTATTTAGTACTTCATTACTGGGATATTATGATAAGCTTTTGCCAAGCTTAATAAAAACAGTATAGAAGAAGTAATTCACTTTATTGTTATTTGATGGATCAAGTTACAGAGAGAGAAGAGAAGAGAGAAGAGCAGCACAAGCTACGAGAGAGAGAGAGAAACAGAGTACATTAATCCACACCGACTACCTCCCTCCCCTCCACTAGTTATACATCCATTTCGGTTGCAACAACTTCGTAACTAACTCCTAACAGAAAGCTAACAAACTTGTAACCGAATGGCTGAAGTTTAACAACCTTCCCAAAATAGCCTGTCACCGTTTATAAAAAACAGGGGACCGACAAGTGGGTCGACTCAAGATAAGATTGAGTCGGCCCAAAAGATAATTGGGTCTTTAGGTCGACTCAAGGATGGTCTTGGGTCGACCCTGTGGTGAACAGAGATGACGCCGCTTTCTTGGGTCGACTCAAAGGAATTTGGGGTCGACCCAAGAATATGCTGAGAGCTTGAGTCGACACCAGGGAGTGTTTTGTGTCGACCCCAGGATATGTTGAGAGCGTGAGTCGACACGAGGTAGTGTTGGGTCGACTCACAATAATCAAACAGAGATTTTGGGCCGACCCAATAGGGTTATGAGTCGACCCCAGGTCCCAAAATCTATCAATACCACCCTCTTCAGAACAACCTTGTCCTCAATGTTGAAATTGAGGAAAGCGCTGGAAAATATCCAGCCAATTCTCCCAAGTAGCATCTTCAGGAATGGAGTTAGTCCATTGTACCAAGACCAAGGAATGAGATTTGTTGTGACGTTTAACCAACTTTCTATCCAAAATGGCAAATGGTTCAAGCTGCGCATGTCCATGCTCTTCGGTAAGAGGCAAGCTGGTCTGGACTACAGCACCCAAACCCAATTTCTTTTTCAAGAGAGATACATGGAAAACGGGGTGAATCCTTGTAGTGGCAGGCAGGGCTAATTTGTATGCCACAGGTTCTACCCGGTGCTCGACCTGATATGGGCCAAAAAACTTAGGAGCTAATTTAGCATTCCTTCAAAAAGCCACTGTCACCTGTCTATAAGGTTGCAATTTCAAGTAAACCCAGTCACCCACCTAGAATTCCAGCTCAGTTCTATGGGTATCTGCAATTTGCTTCATCCGATGTTGTGCCGTGGCCAAATATTCCTTAAGAAGTTTGAACATGGTATCCATGGTCTATAATAGCTGCTCAGTTGCGACTACTGTAGTACCACCAGGAGCATAGTGGATAAAACTTGGTGGTAGCTGACCATAAAGAGCTTCATAAGGAGTAATTCCCGTAGAAATATGGAAAGTGGTGTTATACCACCACTCGGCCATAGGTAAGCATTGAGCTCAAGCGGTAGGTCTATCGCCCGTTAGACATCGTAGGTAGTTTTCCAAACATCGATTGACAGCTTCGGTTTGGCCATCGGTTTGGCCATCTAGTGCCTTGCAAACGAAAGAGTTCTTGCCAAAAATTGCTAGTAAAAATAGGGTCCCTATCCAAAACAATGGAGCTTGGCATCCCATGCAATTTATAAATGTTAGTATATGGATGGTAGAGAGGGATGAAATGAGCATATTTGCTCAGTCTATCGACCACCACAAATATAGCAGTTTTCTAAGAAGAATTAGGTAGACCTTCTTTAAAATCCATGGATATATCATGTCGAAGCCTTATAAGAATAGGCACTGGTTGTAACAATCCAGGGATAACCATAGTTTCGTTTTTGTTTTGTTGGCAAACATCACATTCTGCCACGTATTTACACACATCTTGTTTCATCCATTTCCAAAAGAAGGCTTACTTGAGCCTCTGATAAATCCGTTCCCCTCTTGAATGGTCCCCTGTGGGACTTGCGTGGTGTTCATGAATGAGTTTCAGCCGGAAGGGGGAATCCTTACCAACTACGAGTTTGGATTTATAGTATAACATGTCGTGTTGCCAAATATTGGAAGGATGACTAACTGGATCATCTTACAAATTCCTGATGATTTGTTGCAGTTTTGCATCTTGAGCCCATCCATCTTTCAGAGCTTCTTCTCAATTACACAAAACCACCACTAAGGCTAAAAAACTTTCTGGCTGTGGTTCGGACGGTGGAGACTCCTCCCTAAGGCGAGACAGAGCATCAGCTACCATATTGGTCTTTTCACTCTTGTAAGTAATCTCATAATCAAATCCTATCAATCTAGAAATCCACTTTTGCTGCATAAGAGTGGTCACTCGTTGCTCCAGCAAAAACTTCAAGCTCTGATGATCTGTTTTGATATGGAAACGCCTTTCCAACAGATAATGTCGCCATTTAGTTACAACCAACACAACTGCCAATAATTCTTTCTCGTAGGTAGAAAACCCCAAATAGATCGGTGATAGAGCCTTGCTGAAAAAGACCACTGGTCTACCTTTCTGCATAAGCACAGCCCAACCCCCTTGCTTGAGGCATCACATTCGAAAATAAATAATTTGAAATAATCTGGAATAACCAATACTGGGGCTGTGGTCATAATCTTCTTTAATTGAACAAAAGCATTCTCAGCCTCTTGATTCCAAAGGAATGCGTCTTTTTGGAGTAGCAGAGTCAGGGGTTGACATATCTTTCCATATCCTTGAATAAATCGCCTGTAATACCCAGTTAATCCCAAAAATCCCCGCAATACCTTGAGTGATTGTGGCCTCCGCCAATTTACCATATTTTCAATCTTGGTTGCATCTATTACAACGCCTTAGAAGCTGATTACATGGCCCAAGTACTCCACTTGACATTGTTCAAAAGCACATTTGGACATCTTGGCATATAACTGGTGTTCCCTTAATTTTCCTAACGTAAGGGAAACATATTGTAGATGATCAGACCAATGTTTACTGTAAACCAAAATGTCATCGAAAAACACCAACACAAATCTCTTTAAAAATGGCCGAAATACATCATTCATCAAACTTTGAAAGGTGGAAGGAGTATTTGTTAAACCAAAAGGCATTACCATAAATTCGTAATGCCCTTCATGAGTTCTAAAAGCAATCTTCTCTACATCTTTACGGCTCATTCAAATTTGATGGTATCCAGACCTCAAATCCAGTTTAGAAAAGTATTGTGCCCCTTGTAATTCATCCAGTAGTTCATCAATTATGGGAATGTGATACTTGTCCTTGACAGTATCTCTATTCAAAGCCCTATAATCAATGCACATCCTCCACGTATTGTCTTTTTTCTTAACTAACAGTACGGGAGAAGAAAAAGAGGATACACTATGTCTAATGATGTCACTTCCCAATATTTTTTGCACTATCTTTTTTATTTCATTTTTTGTATATAGGGATATTTATAAGGTCGAATGCTAGGGGGGTTGAGTTCCCATTTTCAGTGGAATTTTATGATCATGAGATCTAATAGGAGGCAATCCAGGAATGGTACTGAAAATATCTTCAAACTGTTGTAAAATCATCCTAAGATCAAGATGTACCTCCCCGCTTGGTTCGGCTTGTAAATTGCATACTTGACCTACTACTCATTGACACTTCTTTTGGATCAAGTGCCTCATTTGTTTAGCATCCACCAGCTGTATACTCGTAACATTTCCCCCGTGAAGCACATGAGTTTTGCCAAAAGCTGTAAAAGTTATTTGCAGCTTTTGGAAATTCCATAACACTGGTCCCAGTGTTGACAGCCATTGCACCTCTAGCACCATGTCACAACCCCCCAAGGGAAGTAACCTCATCTCAGTGGAGAAAACAGTGCCATGCATGGTCCACTGAAAATCCTTCACCATGGCTTTACTTGTGAGTTTAGTACCATCTGCTACAATTACTGACAGAGGACTCGTAACTTGAATGGTAGTGCCTATCTTCTTAGCAAACATAGGATCTAAGAAGTTGTGTGTACTATCCGAATCAATTAAAATTTCGACAGCCTATTTTTTTACTTGTCCTTGGATCCTCATTGTCATGTAGGACTGAACTCCTCATAGTGCATGAACTGAAATTTGCAACTCCTCTTGGACAGTCTCGGTAGGTAAATCCTATTGTGTTTCTTCAAAAAATTCCTCTTCCTCCTCAGCTTTCAACATGAACAGTTATTTCTTTGTGCAAACATGTCCCTTGAAATATTTCTCATCACAAGTAAAACATAATCCCTTTGACCTCTTGTCATCAAAGTCCTTCTGTGTCATTCTCTTAACGGCCACTCCAGCCTCGTTGTTCTTG
>JAUTBS010159632.1:0-12195 GCA_032361285.1 Aequorea victoria | reverse complement strand
TGGTTTTTAAATTGAATAAGCTCCGTGGAATGATTAATGTTAGCATATAATTAGCTAATCTCATGTTAGGCTTTCTTTGTTCATCGGGCCAAGGCCCATGATTCATGGCCGGTCACCTCTCTCAAAGTGGGGTGTGACAAAGTTGGTATCAAAGCGTAAGTTTTAAAATATTCTAGAGTTTAAATCATATTATACATGCATGCATCACTAGTAGAGGTCGGGATCCCCAAGAGTTTTATGCTATAGGTTCTTGTCAGTAGATTAATGAAACATATTTTTTTCTTACATCTGTCTGTATCGTATGTTAATCAGCGATATGGCTCGCCCTAGACGTAACGTGAGTTTGAGGTACGCATATCCGGTGAATGCTCAGAGGGAGGATGCCTCTAGCTTTCCTCCAGTGACACCGGTGACCCCAACAGCCCCAGCTACTCTGATAACACCAATGGCTCCAGCAGCCCCAGCTACCCCTGCTGCTCCAACCGCCCTGATGGTTGAGGGGGCTTAGCAGGCTCTACAAGCCCTGGAAAGCATGATTGCTGGACACCAGCCTCAACAAAGAATAGCAGGCGCAGATCGACCGATGAGCTTAGATAAGGACTCGATGTTTGAGAAGTTTTTAAAAGAAAGTCCTCCGATTTTTAAGGGGTCAACCAGTCCGGATGACGCGAAAATGTGGAAGCTACACATGGAGAAGATTTTTGAAAGACTGGGCTGTACCGAAGAGCACAAGGTGTCCTTGGAAACCTATGTGTTGGAAGGACAGGCGGAGCACTTGTGGCGGATGGAAAAATCTCAATACGAAGGAAGAGAACAAGAACTGGTCTGGAAGAAATTCTTGGAGTTGTTTGATGATAAGTACTACCCGGTGGCGATTAAGAAGCAGAAGAAAGTAGAATTTCTGAAGCTGGAACATAAGGGAATGACGGTTGCTGAGTATGAATGAAAGTTTGCGGAGCTATCTAGGTTCGCACCGTAATACGTGGATGAGGAGGCAGATAAGGTGGTTTTGTTTGAAAGGGGACTACGCCCAACTATCTGAAGTAGGGTCTCATTGTTTGAAGAAAAGACTTTATCTCAATTGATCACCAAGGCTCTATTGGCGGAAAAGAGTCTGGACGATGTAGAAAGGAGTCGATAGTTGCAACCTAAGAGGTTCTGAGATTCCAAACCTTCAAGCAACAATTCTGGAGGTGGTAATCCCGCTAAGAAAGCCTTTACGTAGAACTAGCCCCAGGCTGAGGTTGGTAATGATACGAGGTAACAAAACCAGAGTTCATGCAATCGATGTGGAAAGGTTCATTCGTGAGGAGTTCATTACAATGGTACACCGAAGACGTGCTTCAATTGTAGAAAGACTAGCCACATTGCCCCGGATTGTGGGAGTAAGGGAACGGGAGGGCAACAGGTGCAACAGTCATTCCAAAACCAAAGGTCGCATGCACGTAGTAATGGACCAGCTCAAGTTCAGTCTAACCGTCAAGGGGAGCAGAGACAGTGCACTCTCAACACGGCACAGGGTCAATGTGCACCTACTCAGGGGCGCGTATATGCTCTTACTCGCGAGGAGGCCAAAATTTCACCATCCGTGGTGCAAGGTACTATTATAATATTATTTGTCCCTACTAAAGCTTTTATAGATTCTGGTGCTATGCACTCTTTTGCTTTTCCAGAATTCTTGCGTCGTTTAGCTATCACGATAGAACTCTTGGACGTACACCTCTCCGTGTCCACTCCCATTGGGGACACGATTTTTCTACATGAGATATGTCGTCTTGGAGTGGTAGAATTGGGTGACAAGATGTTACCGGTTGAACTTATCTCGTTAGCCATCCGTGACTTTGATGTTATCTTGGGCATGGATTGCCACTTCAAGCATCATGCAACGGTTGACTGTTATTACAATAGGATAGTTTTTAATATCCTTGGGTAACTTAGGTTCTTCTTCCAATGAGACGTAGGGTTAATAGTCCTTCATACAAATCAAATATTGATAAAGAGTTGCGAAGGACTTTTGGCTTCGGTAGTAGGCACAAAAGTACCTGGGGTGAAGTTGGATGAGCTTTCTATTGTAAGAGAGTTTTCAGATGTCTTTCCCAAAGACCTACATGGTATTCCTCCTTATTGTGAGATTGAATTCTCGATTGACCTTCTACCTAGTACTATACCTATTTCTAAGGGGCCGTACAGGATGGTACCCTTGGAGCTAAGGGAATTGCAAGTCCAGTTGCAAGAACTGTTGAACAAGAATTTCATTAGATCCAGTGTTTCACCATAGGGAGCTTCAGTGTTGTTTGTAAAAAAAGAATGGTTCTATGCGATTGTGTATAGACTACATGAAATTAAATAAGGTTACCGTCAAGAATAAGTATCCTCTACCGGGCATAGACGATTTGTTCGACCAGTTGCAAGGAACAAATGTATTTTCCAAGATTGACCTACTGTCTCGTTATCACCAACTAAAGATTAAGATGGAGGACGTCCCGAAGATAGCTTTCAGGACTCGCTACGGTCACTACGAGTGCTTGGTCATGTCTTTCAGCTTGACTAATGCTCCAACAGCTTTCATGGATATGATGAACAGGATTTTTAAACCCCAGCTGGATCGTTTTGTTGTGGTGTTCATCGATGATATTTAGGTCTATTCTAAAAGCGAGGAGGAGCACGAAGAACATTTACGTGAAGTCCTTTAAACTCTCAGGAAGAAAAAGTTGTATTCCAAGTTCAGTAAGTGTGAGTTCTGGCTAGACAGTGTATCCTTCCTTGGCCATGTGGTCAGTAAGAATGGAGCCTCTGTGGACAGTAGCAAGATTGAGGCGATTGTCGATTGTCGATTGGCGGCGACCGACGTCAGTGACTGAGATACGTTGTTTCTTGGGACTGGCATGTTACTATCGACGGTTTGTGGAAGGGTTCTCTCGCATTGCCCTGCCGCTTACCAACCTTACTCGGAAGAGAGTGAAGTTTGAATGGACGGATAAATGTGAGCAAAGTTTTCAGGAGCTCAAACAAATGTTGACTTCGGCACCAGTTCTTTCTTTACCAATGGAGGGCGAAAACTTTATGATATACAGTGATGCATCTCACCAAGGGCTAGGTGGTGTTCTGATGCAACATGGTAAGGTGATAGCGTATGCTTCACACCAGTTGAAGGTTCATCAGAAGAACTATCCTAAACACAATTTGGAGTTGGTAGCCATTATTTTCGCACTGAAGATATGACGACACTATTTATATGAAAAATCTTGTGAGATATACACCGACCATAAGAGTCTGAAGTGCATTTTCACACAGAAGGAGCTCAACTTAAGACAAAGACGGTGGCTTGAATTGTTGAAAGACCACAACGTGGAGATACACTATCATTCGGAAAAAGCGAATGTAGTGACAGACGCTCTGAGTAGGAAGTCTTTGAGAGACAGCTTGGCGTCATTAACAGTTCAACCCCAATTATTAGAAGAGTTGAGAATGATGGGGGTGGAGTTACTGCAACATGGAGGAACGACTTTGTGTAGTCAGTTGACAGTAAAGTCGACATTGTTGGAGAGAATCCGTGTGGCTCAACAGGATGATCTTCAATGCAAGAGGAGTAGGGAAGAGTTGCTCAAAGGCGAAGGTAAAGATTTCAGTATGAGCGGTGATGAAGTTCTCAAGTTCAGAAGTCAAGTGTGCGTACCTGCCAACGAAGAGCTAAAGAAATTTTTTTTGACCAAAACTCGGTTTTGGGTACAGCATTCATCCGGGAGGAACCAAGATGTATAGAGATCTTCGGGAACACTTCTGGTGGAATGACATGAAGAGGGATATAGCAGAGTTCGTGGCACAGTGCCTGACTTGTCAGCAAGTGAAGATCGAGCATCAAAGATCAGCGAAAAAACTTCAACCATTACCACTATCCGAGTGAAAATGAAAGAATATCACGATGGACTTTGTATCTGGGTTGCCTCTTACACGTAGTGGGCATGACGCAGTTTAGATAATAGTGGACCGACTTACAAAGTCAGCTCACTTCATCGCCATCAAGATGACTTAATCTTTGGATCGGTTGACGCAGTTTTATGTAAGAGAGATAGTCATACTTAATGGTTCGCATGTCTCCATTGTCTCGGATCGTGATCCATGCTTTGTCTCTAAATTTTGGGGTGCCTTGCAGTCAACTATGGGTACTCTGTTGGACTTCAGTTCAACCTATCACCGTCCGAATGCCGGTGGAGTTATGTCTAGACAAAAAAAGAACAAAGGCGATAAAATGCAGGCGAGGACGCCGCCGTCTGAACAGTGACAATGTTCCGTCCGGACGCCATGACGCTGATGCAGTTCGTTGAAATTTTTTTCAAGATTCGGGATCATCTCTTCAACGCATGATCTAATGGTCCAGATTTAGCTAAAAAATGAACGACTTGTATCATAACAGTAATTTATTTTTATTTCTTATTATTTGTTTGGATTAATGATTTATTATTCTTTTTATGATTTATTTTTATTTTTTAAAAAAATAATTAATACAAAAAAAGAATAATTTTTTATCCAAACGAATAAGAAATTTAGATATTTTTATTTAAATTTAAACTTAAAACAAAGATAATTTTAATTAAATAGGGCTTTAAATTTTTTTTATTAAAACAAAGAAAACCACTATATTTAATTTACGAGATTCTAAATTATTTAAAATCTCGTAAATTTTTTTATTAAAACAAAGAAAACCACTATATTTAATTTACGAGATTCGTTTGGATAAATATCTAAATAAATAATTTAGAGTTTGAAAGGTTTTAACCAACCATTTTAAAACTTGAATTAAATAATTTTTTATAATTAAATATATTTTATTTATATTAAACGAAAAAAATTTAATTGATTAAATTGGCAACCTGAACCTAAACTTTAATCGAAAGAAGAATTTTATTTAATATTAAACAACCTATTTGTTGGATTTCTATATTAATTAAACATGATAAATTTTAATTTTAATCCCAAATTTTATTAAAGAATTAAAATTTTGTTTTAATTGATTTGAGAATCAACAAATATTTTTTTTAAAACTCTCGGTTTTTAAAAATTAAATGGGAGAGAAATTTAGTCATATAAATTTAGTCACAGTCTGCGTGTCGATTTTGACTTTCGACCTCCCCATCGGATGGACTGTAGTTAGCGGTTACCGGAACGAGTCTCCGAAATGAGTAATTTGATAAAGAGTGTCAGTAGAATTACATTCTCTCCATCTGAGAGATCCGGTACAAGAACACAATTTTTTCAAATTAAAGTAATGGTATACACTTAAACTGAAATAATAATATTCTCCTCATCAGAGTCACTGCTATTATTTTTTGGGAGCAAAGATATATCGACTATTTAATTTTGCTTGGAATGTTTAATTTTCTGGAAAGTAAAATTAACTGACTTCGAGTCTACCCAGGCGAATGTTGATTGATAGACGTTCACACTACCGTGGCCTACTATATCACGGTGTGCCGGGTTGTCGATTAATTTTTTTAAAATTATGATTGAGAGTAGCAAGTTTTAAATTGAATTAAAAATATTCTCATAAAATGAATTAAGTTTAATTTTTAATTCTCAAAAATTTAAAATGACTTTCAATTCACTTGCAAGCATTCTCAAATAATACAAATTTACTAGACCAAATTTTATCGCTTAGAAAAGAAATTTAAATATAGTGTTGACTTCCGAGAATTTTAATTTTGTGCTCGACATGGTCTGTCCATCGGTACCTGGTGAAGGGACAACCGAAAAAGAAACCCGACTTTACCAGATGTGGATAAAGACTAATAGGATGACGCGATACTATATACTGACTTTCATGTCAGATGTACTGCAGCATTAACATCAATATCAGTCTATGAAGACTGCTTTTGACATGATCTTATGCCTGATAAAAATATTTGGGGCTCAGGATCGTGCGGCTAGGCAGATCGCCATGAAGGTCCTAATGAACACAACCATGGCCGAGAATACACCGATAAGAGACCACACTTTGAAGATGATAGATCTTCTGAACGAGCTTCAAGTCCTAGAAAGAGAAATTGATGGAGAAACCCAGGTTGATATCTTGCTCCAATCATTACCCGACTCATTTCAGTAATTCTGCCTGAATTACAACATGAATAAGTTAGATTTCACTTTGACTGTTGAAAGAGTTTCAGGCAGCTGAAGGTGTTATTTGAAAATCAATGAATGTCTTTGTTGCTGAAAAAAATTCTACTTCAAAGTCAAAAGACGGAAAGAAGAAGTTTCAGCAGCAGGCTAAGGTACAGACAGTCCGCCCAGCTCAGGATAAAGTGAAAAAGACTAAGGACAAGTGCTATCACTGCAAGAAGTCAGGACACTATAAGAATAATTGTCCAAATTTTCTCAACAAAAAGAACACACAAGGTAAATCTTATTCTCTATTTGTTGAAACATGTTTAGCGGTGTTATCTATCGGCACTTGGTGTGTAGATACGGGAGCAATTAATCATGTCTACAATTCATTGCAAGGGTTCTAGAAAATTAAGCAGCTTAAAGATGGAGAGATCTACCTACACATGGACAATGCTACTAGGGCAGTTGTTGCTGTGGGAGATATTAGTTTATCTTTTGATAGAAATATGATTTTAATTTTAAAGAATGTTTTTTATGTACCTTCAGTCAGAAAAAGATTTAATTTCAAATTCTGCATTGATTCGAGATGAATATTCAGTTTATTTTAATAATGAAGTCATTATTAAGGATAGTAAACATATTATCTATCGTGGTACATTTGTGAATAATCTTTATATATTAAATCTTGATATTTCTGCATCACAACATAACGATGTGAATAACACGCATGTATTACTAGTTAATAGAAATAATTCTTCTTTGACGAACCAAACATATTTATGATATTTACGTCTGGATCATATTAATCTAAAAAGAAATCAAAAACCGATAGAAGATGGATATTTGGGTTCATTGGAAGTGGAGTCACTTTCAGTCTGTGAATTCTATTTAGAAGGTAAGATGACTAAAAGGTCGTTCACGAAAAAATAATATAGAAGCAAAGACGTGTTAGAATTGGTTCATTCAGATTTATCTGGACCTATAACTATCCGGACGAGATGTGATTATGAGTACTTTGTCACTTTCATTGATGATTACTCTATGTATGGATATATTTACCTGTTTCACCATAAATCTAAGACCTTTAAAAAATTAAAAGAGTTTAAGACTGAGACGGAGAAGCGAACAGGTAAAAGTATTAAAATCATACGATCTGATCGTGGCGGTGAGTATCTCGAGAGAGAGTTTATGGACTATTTATTTGTGAAATGAATTACATCCCAATTGTCTACACCTGGTATGCCTTAACAGAACGGTGTAGCATAAAGAATAAATAGAACTCTTAAGAAAATAGTAAGGTCTATGATTAGTTATTCGAAATTACCTGATCCTTTTCGAGGTTAAGCATTAGAAATAGCGGCTTATATTCTAAACTTGGTACCAACTAAGACAGTACCTTATACTCTTAAAGAACTGTGAACTGGGCTCAAACCTAGTCTAAGACAAGTTCGAATTTGGGAGTGTCCAGCACACGTGCTGAAGAAAGATGTCGGTACGTTAAAATCAAGATCGGAAGTCTATTTTTTTTTTTTTTGTCGAATATCCCAAAAGAACGAAAGGTGATTTGTTCTATAATTCTAAGGATTAGAAGGTCATTGTTAGCATCAATATCCGATTCTTGAAAGAAGATTATATGTTAAACCACTAGCCCAGGTCCCGTGTAGTTCTTGATGAGTTGAGAGGAGAGACACCAGCACAGTCTTCTACGATACCACCAGTACAAGATGATTCACCACCTTTCGTGAGTACGCATTCACATGGAGAGTTTCATCGTAGTGGGAGGATAATTCGTTTACCCGAGAGGTATACTCTCTTGGGTGAGTCATATGATAAAATCTAAAAAAAGAAAGATACTGAATCCTGTAACTACAAAGAGACAGTTCTGGACAAAGATGCAAATCTTTGACAAAGGGTTATGAAATCTGAAATAAAATCTATGTACTTCAATTAGGTCTGAGAACTTATAGATCTAACTAATGGAATAAAACTCATTGGGTGCAAATGGATATACAGGAACAGACGGGAAGATTGAAACCTTCAAAATTAAGCTTGTTGAAAAAGGGTTCACTCAAAAAGAAGAGATCGATTATGAGAAAATCTTTTCGCCGGTAGGTGCATATACTTAAGTCTATCCGAATTCTCTTATTCATTGTCGCACATTTCGATTACGAAATCTAGTAAATGGATGTCAAGACAATTTTTCTTAACGGGAGTCTTAATGAGTGTATTTATATGGTGCAAACAGATGGGTTCATAGCAAAGAGCCAAGAGCACATGTTGGACAAGCTTAAGAGATCTATTTATGGACATAAGCAAGTATCGAGGTCGTAGAACATTCGATTTGATCAGACGATTAAAAGCTGACTTTGATCAGAGTCCTGATGAGTCGTGTGTACAAAAAGTGCGACGATAGCGTGGTGGTATTTTTAATACTAGACGTGGATGGCATCTTACTTATCAGAAATGATGTGGGGGTGTTATCTTCTGTGAATGTATGGTTGTTCAGTCAATTCGATATGAATGACTTGGGAGAAGTCATCACTATAAATGACTTGGGAGAAGTCAGTCACATCCTTAGGATCAAGCTTACGCGAGATCAGAAACAAAAGATGTTGGCATTATCTCAAGCGAGGTGATATTATCTCAGGCGAGGTATATCGACTTGATGTTAACTCGCTTTAGCATGTAGAGTTCCAAGAAAGGATTTCTTCCTTTCAGGCACGTATCACTCTATTCCGGGATCAGTATCATAAAACACCTGAGGAGATAGAGAAGATGAGGGACATTTCTTATATTTTGGCGGTAGAAATTCTCATGTATGAAAACTGGACTACGATGAACAATATTCTCATGTATGCTATACTCTGCACTAGACCGGATATCTATTTTGTCGTTGGCTAGTAGATATCAGTCTAACCTGAGAGGACTGGACTACGGTGAACAATATTCTCAAGTACCTTAAAAGAACTCGAGATTACATGTGAGATTCAAGAAGGTCTACCTCTGGATATGTGTTTACCTTGAGAGGTAGAGCCATAAGTTGAAGGAGTATGAAGCAATCTTGCATTGCTAATTCTACCATGAAGGCCGAATATGTGGCAACCTCTGAGGCAGCCAAGAAAGCCGTTTGGCTCAGAAACTTCCTAATGGACTTGGACGTGGTACCTTCGGTATGATCGGCTATTACACTTTATTGTGATAATAGTGGAGCGATCGCTGACTCGAAGGAACCACGAGTTCATAAGAAGGAAAAGCACATAGAGCATAAGTATCATCTCATCCGAAAGATCGTGCAGCGTGAAAACGTTATTGTGTGTCAGATTGCATCGAGGGACAGTCTTGCTGATCCTTTTACAAAGGCATTACCAGCGAACACGTTTGATATGTATGTAGATGGACTTAGTGTCAAGAGTATGAAGGCATGACTTTGAGTATAAGTGAGATTATTAGGGTTATATACTAAAAATCGTATCTTTTTGTATATTATTTATTATTTATTCAACAAAATTTTATTTTAATGAGAATGAATATTTATATATTTTATTTTATATTTATTTAAGCTCGTCCTAATTATTTGTGTCGAGTATTTGATTCGATATGTAGAATTCAACTTACATACGAAAAATTAAATCATTAATTTTGACAGAATAAGTTTAATTAAAACTCATAGTCTAGATGAAGTTAAACAAACCATTAGATGTGTGATGGTGCTGTGGACTAGCACCATTGTTCTGAAAATTGATTTTCAATGTGCGTGTGAAAGATTGAAAATTAAGAGCAAAAAAATTCTTTTGAATTCAATTTTTGAGAAAAGAAAAATAGCAAAAAAATAATTATAAATTTTTTTGAGATTAAAAGTTTGATCAAACGACATAGAGACTTAAAGGAGAATCGTAAGCCACACTACGTTCTTCGAGCTGTGCAAACAGAACATACGCGAGAATATTACCAGATCGTCTCAACAGTATCGTTGCAGTCACAAAGAAAACCCAACCTAGTTGGCTGGAGATCCCAAGATCTAGGTTGAAAGGGACAACCTAATTGTGTGCAACTAAATGTGATCACTGTGGGGGATATATTTTTCTTTCCGTTCTTATGTTATGCTGAAACAGTGAAACCTGCAAGGGTAAAAGGATAACCAATGACTTTTAATGACTCTTATGTATTGACAAGTCAAATGAAATATTGTCAAAAGGAGTATTGCAAGATACTCTTAAATAAGAAGGTCACCTATGTGAATGTGCTTCTACGATTGAACATAATTGGCTGCATTATTATGGAAGTTGGAGCATTATGAAACTCTATCATGGCTCTCCTTGAGGCTCTATATAAAGAGCATTCCTCCTTCATTTAAAAATACAGAACATAGAACAAGTAACAAGGAGAGAAGAGCAAGAATTTCACGGGTACTTGAGGTTGTATCGGCGTCTATCTCCCAGGATACAACGGTTAAACGTCAATCAGATGAGCACGCCTAGGATTGAACCGGCGAACGTAAACTTGTTCGAACTCTCTCTTTCAAGCAGAAATTCTTGCTCTTCTCTCCTTGATCACGTTAGGCCTCGCGAGGTTCCTAACAGAGACAGCTGAAGAACGCGACAAGCAGGTGTTAATGGCTGCTAAAGCTTGGAAACATTCAGACTTCCTGTGCAGGAATTATATCTTGAACCGCATACAAGATGCTCTCTATGGCGTATATGTGGTGCAGAAGACTGCTAAGGATTTGTGAAAATCTTTAGACAATAGGTACAAGACAGAGGGTGCCGGGGCAAAGAAGTTTATTGTTGGCCGATTTCTTCACTTCATGATGGTGGACTCCAAATTAGTTGTGAGTCAAGCACAGAAGTTCCAACTTATGCTTCATGAGATTCATTCTGGACAAGTGATCCTGAAAATGACTTCATGCAAGCAGTTTACTCTGAACAATGTCCTGTATGTGCCGAACATTCGTAAGAATCTGGTATCTGGATCTTTGTTGAGCAAGCATAGCTTCCGCATGATCTTTGAAGCAGACAAGTTGGTATTGACCAATGCTGGGATGTTTGTGAGGAAGGGTTATATATCTGATGGCTTGTTTAAGCTTAATGTAATCCTGTGGTTCCCACTATGAAAATATTGCCCTTTTTGGTGAAAAACAAGATTCTCAATATTTGTATTCAACATCAAAACAGAAATTACATGACAAATATAATCAAATTGAAATTACAGAAAATAACAACACAAATGAAATGCAAACCGATGCCCATATTTCATACAGTGTCCTTAAAATAGATTCGCCGCCTCACCACGTGTGCTTGAGGTTGTATCGGCGTCTATCTCCCAGAATACAACGGTTGAACGTCAATCAGAAGAGCACACCTAGGATTGAACCGACGAACGTGAACTTATTCGAACTCTCTCTCTTTCAAACAAAAATTCTTGCTCTTCTCTCCTTGTTACTTGTTCTATGTTCTGTGTTTTAGAATGAAGAGCCTCAAGGAGAGTCATGATAGAGCTCTATAATGCTCCAACCTCCATAATAATGCAGCCAATTATGCTCCATTAATCATAATAATAGAGCTTTATAATCAGCTCCAATCACTCCATAATTATGCTCCAGAAACTGCTAATTTTATTCACTAATTTTGCTGAAATTCCAATAGTCCCCACATGAATGAATCTGGCAGACACTGTTGCAACATACGTAGCACCACCGCACGGTTAAGAGAAATTTCCGAGAGAGTTCGAAAAAGTTCACGTTCGCCGGTTCAATCCTAGGCGTGCTCCTCTAATTGGCGTTCAACCGTTGTATCCTGAGAGATAGACGTCGATACAACTTCAAGCACCCGTGATGAGGCGACGAATCTATTTTAAGAACACCGTATGAAATACGGGCCTCAGTTTGCATTTTATTTGTTCAAATTATTATTTTTTGTAATTTCAATTTGATTATATTTGCCATGTAATTTCTGTTTTGATATTGAATACAAATATTGAGAATCCTATTTTTTACCAAAACGGGCAATAAACTTAAAATAAATTTTCACAAGGAAAGGTTCAAAGTCAAAAGCTACATATCCTATGCAAAAATTTATCCGTTGAACGTTCTCGTAAATC
>JAUTBS010159521.1:0-12196 GCA_032361285.1 Aequorea victoria | reverse complement strand
TGGGTCAACACCTTGGACTCTCAAACCTGCACGAAGTTTCCTTCAATGCGGCTTACGTATGCACTAATAATTGGAAGAAAACTGAACAAGCCTATGAGCGGGTTAGTCAAGATTAGGGTGTCTACAGTTGTCCCTCTTTGACAAAACTCTGACCGCAATGCATGGGTAAGTGAATGTCAAAGTCCTATAGATAGCCCCTTTTGACTAGATCATTCTTAGGCTAAAAGAAGAAGAAAACAAAATGTGCAAAGCAAAACGGTCGTGCTCGAGTTTACATCAAGCTGCCTACGTACCCTATTTGAAAGGATTAGACCAGCGTAGTTCATGGAGACAGATGCGAACGATGCAAAGATAACAAAGGTTAAAGACCTAGTGGTTACCCCACAAAGCTATGCAAGAAAAATAATTTAAAGTCGCGGGGAGCGAAAACAAAAGAGATAAGCCAGTTTAAGGTTATGAAGGACCTATTTATTCAGTTTAAGGTCATGTAGAACCACCTGTTATCCTTTTAAGGTCTTGTGGGGTAGTGCTTTTTGTTCCTTTTAAGGTCGCGTATGACCAATTTTATCCTTTGAATGTCATGAATGGACCGATTTATCCTTTTAAGGTCATGAATGGACCGAGTTAGCGCTTTTAAGATCCCGACCAGATCGATTTACACTTTTAAGGTCATGAATGGACTGGGTTAAGTGTAGATTAGCTTTGGGGTCACAACAACAAAGGCTCATGGTTGTATATAAAAACCATTGAAGTACGTAAAAGTTCTGAACTTTTAGTTGTTGTTAGTACCATGCATGTATTAACGGTCCTACTACCATTCAAATCTCGTCATGAGACCTTAATCACTTTGTTTGGATCGAATAGTTTAAAGTTATAAACAGACTAATTTGCTTAGTTTTAGGTCGTGAGATGGACCCAATATACTCAGTTTTAGGTCGTGAGACGGACCGATGACGAACTAATTTGCATGATTAGGTTGAACCGTGTATTTCTTATTCTATTTTTTGCATATATATGTTTGTTTTAGTTTTCTTTTCATTGGGTTGCGTGTCAATGCTTCCCGAGATAAAAAATTTTTTTGTCTCTAGACAAATTTTTTATTTGCTTGATTTGTTTTTCCGTTGTTGGGTTGTGTGCCAATGCTTTTCGAGGGAGAAATTTTGTTTTTGTCCCTAGACCAAAGTTTTTACATTTTTCTAGGAATTTTCTTTTATTGATTTATTTTTTTACCGTTGGGTGGCGTATTAATGCTTCCCGAGGCAGAAATTTTATTTTTGTCCCTAAACAAATATTTTTATATTTTTCTCAGAGAATTTCTTTTAAATATTATTATTTTTAATTATTATTTATTATTAATTAAAACTTCGGTTGTGTATCAACGTTTCCTGAGGTTGAAGGGCTTCCTTTCGGCCTGCCTGACTTAGGTTACGTTTCACATGTCTGCCTTTGAGGCCTTATGGATTCCACACTTTCCAAATTGGGTAGACATTCGTTCGTCCCGACCAACTTTGGTTGTGCTATACGTTTTCCCGAGAGAGAATTAATGGCATTTTTGTCTGTAGATAAATATTTTCATGTTTTTCCAGAAAATTATTATTTATTTTTAATTAATTCAGACTTACGTTCCATATCAACGTTTCTCGAGGAGGAAAGGCTTCCCTTCGGCCTGCCTGACTTAGGTCATGTTTCGCACGCATGCCTTCGAGGCCTTATGGGTTGCACGCATTCCAAATTGGGTAGACATCCGTTCGTCCCAACCAACTTTGGTTGTGCCGTACATTTTTCCGGGAGAGAATTAATGGCCTTTTTATCCCTAGATAAATGTTTTCACGTTTCTCTAAAAAATTATTATTTTTTTAAATTAATTTAGACTTGGGTTGTGTATCAACGTTTCTCGAGGAGGAAGGACTTCCCTTCGGCCTGCCTGACTTAGGTTACGTTTCACGAGCCTGCCTTCGAGGCTTTATGAGTTTAACGCTTTCCAAATTGGGTAGACATTCATTCGTCCCGACCAACTTAGGTTGTGTCGTACGTTTTTCCGAGAGAGAATTAATAATTTCTTTGTCCCTAGATAAACGTTTTCACGTTTCTCTAGAAAATTATTATTTATTTTTATTTTATCCCTAGAAAAATGTTTTCACGTCTTTCTAGGAGGTTTTTTATTTTATTATTTATTATCCTTATTATTATATGTTTTATTTGTTTTTTAAAAATGGTATATTAATTGAAACATGGGTTGTGTATCAACATTTTTCGAGGAGGAAAGGCTTCCCTTCGGCCTGCCTGACTTAGGTTACATTTCGTGCGCCTGCTTTCGAGGCCTTATGGGTTCAACACTTTGCAAATTGGGTAGATCTCCCTTCGTCCTGACCAACTTAGGTTGTGTCGTAAGTTTTCTCGAGAGAGAATTAATGATATTTTTGTCCATAGATAAATATTTTTACGTTTCTCTAAGAAATTATTATTTATATTTTTTGATTTGTCCCTAGACAAACGTTTTCACATCTTTCTAGGGTGATTTTCTTTTATATTTTTGTTTGTCCTTAGACAAATGTTTGTACATTTTTCTTGGGGAACTTTTTATTTTATTCATTAGGCAAGTACTTTCACACTTTTCTAGACTTGTTGAATTTCTTATTTTTGGCCAAGTTAGGTTGCGCTTCATACTACCTAATTTTGGTGATTTTTCTATTTTCAGTCACCAAGTAAACGTTTGCGCGTTTTCTCAGGTCATTGATTTTTCTATTTTTGGTCCAACTTAGTTTGCGTCTCAACGCTTCCTAAGAGAGAATTTTCTATTTTTAGGTCACTAAATAAGTATCTTCACGCTTTTCTAGGTTTATTGATTTTTTCTTTTTGCCCAAGTTAGGTTTCACATTCTACTACCTAACATGGTGAATTTTTTATTTTCCTAGTCAGGTTTCGTTCTCTTTTTTTCTTAACTTTTCTTCTTTTAGTTTATCTTATTTGACGATTTTTGTATTTTTCTTCTTTTTTTGCAGACTAATGAGTATTTGCGAGGATTTGGAGGCTCTTCGTGGATCATTGAGTGGTACGAGGTTCTTCCATTGGAGAGTCGGGTTCTTGTGGATGGGTCCAGGTTTCGCCGGTTCATCCCCCTCCTCACAGGCACTCATAATGACAGAGTACTCCTGACAGCTTTGGTAGAGAGGTGGTGGGCCACCACCAACACCTTTCACTTCCCATCATTTGAGGCTACCCTGAATCCCTTAGATTTTGCTATGATTACGAGGATTAGGGTAGGGGAGGTCTTATCCCACTCAACCCCAACGTTGGCTCATGCCCGAAAGCACTTACCTACTGGCTCGGCAGGATCCTGCCGCAGTCCGATTGGGGGCGCATTCGGTACTCATGGCTGGTCGGTAGCCATATAGGATTTGAGTGCACCAAGCTCAGCCACTTTGAGTAGGTTGCTCGGGCATTCTTGCTCTATATTTTTAGTGCTTGCCTATTTATGAACAGGCAAAACACTGTTCAGTTGTACTATCTAGGAGCCCTGCATGACCTCTACCGGGTCCCACAGCCACCTCCACTCAACATGAGGTTGATGCACACTATACCATTCGAGGATGTCGTCGAGGCAATGTACGGCTTCGCGGCTGGGGATTTCATAGTCGATGGGGAGTACGCCGCCCTTGCGCGCGACTTCCTGTTGCATCTGATGGACATCCAACTTACAGAGGTACGGGCTGGACAGCCCTTGATGTCTCAGGTTCCTTTGGTGGTTGGTGGTCATCATGTTCCTACTGGTGGTGGTGGTGCTGTGACTTCTTGGGCTAGCTCTACTGCTGCCGGTGCTCACGCTACTCGTGCTCCGGGTTCGGTTGTTCCTTTTTTCCGCCAGTACCTTGGGTAGTGAATACCTTTCCCTAGGGGTATTTGTGTTCCATTCCTATTCCTGTTCCCGAGATACCAGAGAAATGCCTTGGTAGTGGGGATGAGCAGGTACTTCCTACTTTTCTCTCTTCATTTTATGCCTCTCCTTCTTTTAACTAAATATTTTAGTCCGTCTAACATTTTCTTTTCTTAGCTCTTTTTAGGTTTCTCCTCAGGCTTCCCGAGCCTTCATGGAGGACTGCCCCACTACTATTTCGGGTCTGATAATCTTAGTAAGGCAGCGGACCCAGATGCTTGCGAAGGCATACGTGGATCCCATCCCCCAAGCTCCTTATCCTCACCCTCGCCTGGTGAGTATTCTTATTTTTTTTATTTACTCGTATGCCCTTCTCCTCTTTTTTTTATATCCTCACATATATACATGTTGACTGCACTTATTTTCTTTCTTTCTCTTTTATGTACTTGTAGCTTCGCTCTGCTATCTGCGGCCCTTCCGTCCATAGGACATCCTCACCTTCCCATGTCGCAACCCCATCTATTGTTGGTCCATCGGCAGCTGCTTCCCGGGGATCTGCCCAGCGTGCTGGGGTTACGGCGCGTCAAACTGATAGTAATGATGATTTTAACTTGGGGAATGCCTCCACTTCTGCATCCTTTATCTCGTAGCCTCTACGTCGTACTCATTGTCGATGTGATTAGAATGTTTTATGTTTTTCTCTCATTTATCTGGATGTACTCTATATACATTTTTCTCTTTTCATTATATACATTTTATGTTTGGATGGGATAGGCCTTCGTGCCTAATTTGGATATTTATTCAGCATTCTTTTTAGTTTATTTTCCATTTCCTCTTTTGTATGGATATTTATTTTATTTCTATACATGGATCGCACCTTGCTTACATGGATTGCATATCTACAAAGGTTTTCTATATATAGGGATGTTATGCATGTATAGTAATAATTACAAGGTATGCTATGTACAGGGATCTTTACAGGGATATGTAAGCAGCTATTTACAGGGTATTTACATATATACAAGAAATGTACAGGGTTTTACAGAGGATTTATTATGTACAAGAAATATTTATAAGGAAATCTGTAAAGGGTATTATTTGCATCCATGTTTATTTATGTACAAGAATATACAAGGATTTTATTTACATGAGGTTGCATGCACTTTTTTGGGATTTTGTTGTATTTCTATATTTGTATGAATGTACATGCACGGATGTTAGTAGATAGTAAGGTATAGACCGAAGCGGTTATGCTACCACCCGTAGACATTAAGTGTCAGTGATGACAACTCAGACATAAAGCAGGGAGGAAGAATAAAACTACTTGTTATACATCAGAGGTAGTGCGCGCCATAATGGGAAAAGAATTACATGTCGTACACCATGATGATGTTGTGTGCGCTAGGATGATGTGGCAGACGCTAGGATGAGGTGGCGTGTGCTAGGTTGAAATGGGTTCAAAGCCAGGTTCGGGTCCCCCAGTTTTTCTATAAAGTGATGTTCAGCTTTCTTTTAACAGCCAACTCCAATTCTATAACATGACTTCTTCTACTCAAAATTCTATCTCTTGCTGGACCGATGAGTTTACTAAGATTGAGCAAATCAATTTTGTGAATTTTAGTTTGAACACTCTTTTCTATTTGATGGCCGTGAGGATGGAATGGAATTTCCTGAAGGCATCTACTCAGTTGTGGGATCCAGTGGCTCATGCTTTCAAACTCAGAGACAAAAAACTCTGTCTGACCATTGAAGAGTTTGAAGCTATCCTACATCTCTTCTCTTGAGAGAAGATTTTGATTCCCACATCTCTTACGAACCCAAAGAAACTCTAGAGGGATTTATGTAGATTGAGCGATAGTGAGGCTTCTCTCATTCTGCATGGTGGGATCCTCTATATATCCTATCTGGTGAGCCGCTTCTGTCCTACTGGCTCTCTTTCTCATTTCTCTCTACAGTCCTACCGTCGCTATGCTTTATGCATCTTTCTTTTGGCTCATTTTCTTCTTTTCCCTGGAGATGACGATGGCAGCACTACCTTAGTACAGGTAGCCTCTCAAATAAAGGAGGGGAAAGATTTTGTACCACTGATCTTGGCCGAGACATTGATTGGTTTAGACGTTGTGCAATTCGGTGTCTCTTTTGCTTTTATGGGCAGCCCCTACTCCTCCAGGTATCTCTCAAAGCTCTACTTTTATATATTTCTCTCAATTTTTTCACTCAGCTCTCCTTTTTCTGCATTTTTTATTTTTCCACTCAACTTTACTTTTATATATCTCTCAATTTTTTTTACTTAACTCTCATTTTCCTGTATTTTTCTCTCATATCTGGTTGATGGAGAAGGTGAACATTCTGGAGTATCCGCTGGTTGGAGTCTATACTCTGAGAGCCTTTTTGCAAAGATGGGTTTGCTTCCCTTGCATTACCATGGCTGAGTGGCAAGATTTCTTTGAGGTTCAGACTGGCGAAAACATCTGCTGGCGTTGCCCCTGGTGGACTATTCTTGTAGCGACGGCTTCAATCATGTAGCATCCCGGTGTCTTGCTCGTAGGCTTAAGGCTAACCACTTTCTATTTTCCCTCTCGCATTCTGCGTCAGCGGGGTCATGCTCAAACGTGCCCTCTGGCAGCGGCTCACATGACCAATTCTTCTCATTATGCTCCTTTTTCTAGAGTGTTATCGACAGTTCTGGTCATCCTGGAAGATGATTGACTCAGGAGATCCCTGAGTGATGCTTTTTTGATACGTAATACATACAGTTGGAAAGGGATATATAGTGGGAAGAAGACAACGATGTGAAGAAAGAAGACTTAAACTGGTTGTTCTTGCTGCACTTCCGTTATTATGCTGTTTTGTTCCTCTTCTGTTTTTGTTTAGAAAAAAGACTTAGGATTTGTACTTTTCCCTTTTCATGTATAATTTTTATTCATTAAATCTAAGTAATGAAAAAATCTCCCTTTTTTATCTTTTATCTTCTCACTTCATTCATTTGATATTCATTTTTTTCATATAATGAAAATTAATCAAAGGATTTTAAAGAGATCTTTACATTGGAATCATAATCAGATAGAGGACTTTGAAAGATGAATTACTTGGGTATGTTGTGTTTCCCTTTTTCCTCCTTTTTTCTTATAGGAGAGGTTTGTTTATGTACAGGTTTGGGCCAAACTTGAAACTGAAGTTGCCTACGTATCCCAAAGAAAAGGAATCAGGCCACAACTTAGTTTCGGTGTAGTTTCCACTCATATTTTAACATTCTCCCTTTTTGATACCCTTGTTTTGCCAAAGCTGCCCTTTCAGGTTTTCAACCTTGCAGGATGCTCTTACTTTTGCCTGAGTTGTTTGTTTATCCATTTTTGACCCAACGAGCCTCTCTTATTTTCATATCCTCTTTTTAAGGGTAGTACTTTTTGAGTTGGTCCAAATTGGTTGGGGTATTGAAAGTGTTTCCATCTAGGTTCATAATAAAAACAGCTCATCCCGTCATAATGAATTTGATTATATATGGCCTGGCACAATTTGGTTTGAATTTCCCTCTTAGATCAAAGATAGGGGCTCAAATTTCTTTGAGCACGAGGTCCCCTTTCTTGAGGTTCTAGAGTTTGACCTTTTTTTTAAATGCCCGCGCTACCCCTTTCTTATAGCCTTGGACATGAAAGAGCGCCCTCAGTCTCCTTTCATCAAACAAAAGCAAGTTCTCGGAATGATCCATCTACCATTTTGCTTCTAGTACACTGCATTCTGCTATTACTCGGAGAGAATGAACCTCTAGCTCTACAGATAGAACAACTTTCATCCCGTATACTAGAGAGTAGGGGGTGACTCTTGTCGAGAATCGGATTGACGTCCTGTAGCCCTAAAGGGCAAATGAAAAATTTCTTGGCCAATCCTTACTGGCTTCTATTGTCATTTGCAAGATTTTCTTAATATTCTTATTAGTTGCCTCAACTGCTCCATTAGTCTGTGGTCTGTACGGGGATGACTTGTGCGCTGTGATTTTGTATTTTTTCATCAAATCTAGTACTTTCCCTTGGAAGTGAGATTCGTTATCTGATATATATTCATGAGGAACACCATATCGGCATATGATGTTATGCTTGATAAACTTGACCATGTGAGAAGCTTTGAATATTGAAAAGGAAGCAGCCTCGACCCATTTTGTGAAATAGTCGACGGCTACTAAGATGAATTCATGTTCGTTCAAAGATTTTGGCGTGACTTTGACAATGATGTCTATTCCCCAAACTAAAAATAGCCAAGGAAAAGTCATACTGTATAGTTCTGATGGTGGGAGGTATACCAGATTTGTATAGATTTGGCACTTGCAGCATCTTTTAACAAACTTAATGCAGTCCATTTCCATTGTCATCCAGGAATAACCTTGTCGCAAGATCTTCTTTGCCAACATCATCGTATTCATGTGAGGCCCACAGACTCCTTCGTGTACTTCTTTCACGATTTATTGACCTTCTTTGTCTGTTACACAGTTTGTTCATCCCCAGATAAGCCCTTTTGTATAGCTTTCCACCATAGATGATGAATTGAGCTGCTAATCTTCTAATGGATCTCTTATCCTTTTCACTAAAATTTTCCAGATACTTTCCCTCCTTAATAAAGTTCCAGATATCATGGAATCATGAAAAACCATCTCTTTCTTCTTGCTCTATGTCTGCAACTTTGTATGCTCTCATGCTCCTTTGTTTAATCACCAAAGGCCTCATTTTAGCCTTTGTGGGTATGCCAATCATGAAGGCAAGAGTAGCAAGGAGCAAATTTATTCTAAAGCCGTAGTATATGGATGAAGATGATTTCCTAAAAATTGGGAAGAAGTCGGTCAAGCTCCTAGTAGTACGGTATCAGTTTCTTCTCATTGACTTTTAATTTCCCACTGGCTTGGGAGATGACCAAGTCAGAGTCACCGATCACTTTTAATTTTCTCGTGCCCAATTTCAAGGCAGCTTCCTTCCCACCGATACACGCTTCATATTCGGCCTGATTTTTGGTGATCTCAAAGTTTAGTTTATAGGCCAACGGAACATGCGAATCATCTAGAGTGACTAGCAGTATTCTGATCCCATAACTGTATTGCTTGGAGGCACCATCAAAATACAGCATCCACTTCTCGCTCTCAACTTTCAATATGTCTTCATCGGCAAACTAAAAATCTAAGTCTTCTTGTCCCTCAACTGGTTGATCGGCTAAGAATTCTATTACGGCTCATTCTTTTACTGATTTTATGGTCTTGTAATGCAGCTTGAATTCGGCCAATAGTAGTAACCATCGAGCCAATCTTCCTGTCAGTGCAGGGTTTTCGAACAGGTACTTGAGTGGGTTCATTATGTAAATCAACACTACATGGTAGGCCAGCATATAGTGTCGTAACTTCTTTGATGATCACACTAAAGCCCAACAAGTTTTCTCTAGTGGCGTGTCTTGGGCTTCATAATCTATCATTTTCTTGCTTAGGTAGTACACATCCCTTTCTTCATCGTTATCCCCTTCTTGCGCTAGCATGCAGCCCATTGCAGACTCATTCACTGGTAGGTACAGGATTAACGGTTTATCTGGTTCCGAAGGAAAAACCACCGGAGGCTTTTGTAAGTACTCTTGGATAGACTCGAAGGCATTTTGGCAATGCTGGTCTCATTAGAATTTAGTATTCTTTCTGAGTAAACAAAAAAGAGGTTCACATGTTATAGTCACATCCGAGATGAAATGACTAATGAACTAGATTTTTTCAAGGAATTCTTTAACTTCTTTCTCCGTCTTTGGCGGAGGCATTTTCTAGAATTGCCTTAATTTAGAAGGATCCACCTCTATCCCTCTTTGAGTGATGATGAATCCTAATATTTTTCCTGTTGTAACTCCAAAAGCACATTTTTGTGGGTTCAGCCTCATTCGGTACTTCCAAATTCTCTCAAAAAATCTTTGTAAAGCCGAGGCATGTCTTTCATAGTTTTTAGATTTGACAATCATATCGTCGACATATACCACCACTTTTTTGTGTAACATGTCATAGAGTAATGCTGTTGTAGAACGTTGATACGTGGCTCCTACATTTTTTAAACCGAAGAGCATAACCCTATAACAACACGTCCCCCACGATGTGGTGAACGTAGTCTTTTCTCTATCTTCGAGGGCTATAAGGATCTGATTATATTCTGAGAATCTATCTATGAACGATAGCAGGGTATGGCCAGCAGTGTTGTACACAAGGACGTCTATATGTGGTAGAGGGAAGTCAACTTTGGGACTTGCCTTGTTAAGGTCGCGGAAGTTAATACTAGCGACCCACTAGGGATAGTCTGTCACCTAAAGAAAGCTGGAGTTCACTTGTTTGGTAACTTCCTTCTTGATTTTGAGGGCCCTATCAGGTCTTACACATATCAGTTTTTGTTTCACGGGTTTTGCATCGGGGTAAAGGTAAATTTTGTGCTGAATGATTTATGGGTCAATTCTGGGCATGTCTGCATATGACCACGCGAAGACATCTTTAATTTCCTTTAATAATTTGATTAATGACTCACGTTCTTCATTTGATAAAGCAGAACAAATTTGGACCATTTGGGGATCCTTCTTAGTACCCAGATTTATTGAAAAAGTTTCTTCAATTAAAGGTTTAGCACACATCTCTCATCTTTTTCAATTAAAAGTTTCCTGGGGAACAGCCCCATCAAAATATTTTGAGTCAAAAATCAAACATTCAAATGGAAGTACAATAGGGTAACCAGGATAATCTTCCATATTATTATTATCAACAGCGCAGGTTACAAATTTTGACGTATATTGAGCTGAAATAGAAGATCGAGACACCCCAACAGGTGGATGGTCGGTGGACTCACCACTGGACTATGAATCTGTAGATGTAGACGAGTCCAACTTAGACTCTGACTCACTATCTGCATCATCCAAAATATTGTATTCATAAGCCCAATTATATATCATAATGCTACCCTCGTTCGTTATTAAGTTGGAGTAGTAAACTGGCTCGTCACTGCCCAACATGGCAATCTCCTCCGTGCCTTCTTCTGCGTGTATCGGAGCTACTCCCTCAAAGAGCGACCCCAACGTGAATTTCTCAAAGTCCTCAATCCAGACTTTCTCGTGCACTTTCTCTGTTATGCCCTCATCTTCTGTATCGTCCTCCTTGGGCTCGCTGTCTGTCAGTTGATGTTCAAAGAATATTTCCAGCCTGGGTGAAAGAAATTGGGTTCAAACAGGCATGATGTCAGGGCTTGATGATGCAATGATAAATACTGATAGATAGAGGAAAGATGAAAATGAATTAGATTGTATATGTAAGACGTTTACAGCTCGTGATGACTTTACGAGAAGATCGAAAATAGAATAACAAAGCTACAACGAAAAACAAGGCGGATGACCAAGACTCGGAAAATGAGCATGTTGAAACCTCGAATGAGAACAAAAGAGTGTGGGTAATGAAACTCGGCTTAAATGGAAAAAGATACGTTGAGCCTTGGCTCGACAATAAAGGAACTCAAGATTTCTTTGGAAAATCTCGAGCAAGAGAAACAAAGACTGCGGATGATAAACCTGGCTTAAAAGGTAAAAAAGGACGTCGAGATTCTGGATCTCTAGTCCCAAGAGGAGGTTGCGGGAAAAAGGACCCGGCTTAGAATAGCATTGGGATTGCCTCAATGCCTTGGGATTCCAGAAGATCCCGGAGAGGAAAAACAAAAAAGGGTACGGGAGAAGCCCTACTTATCCGATGAGGTGCTAGATCTCAAACAGAAAAAGGGTGCGAGCACAGCTCGGCTTATCCGTCGAGATTTTGGATCTCGAGCGGCAAAGGGGGTGTGACCACAACTTGGCTTATCCGTCGAGATTCTGGATCTCGAACGAAAAAAGGGTGCAAGCACAGCTCGACTTATCCATCGAGATTCTAGATCTCGAGCAGCAAAAAGGTGCGAGCACAGATCGGCTTATCCGTCAAGACTTTAATCTCTACGGACAAAAACAAAATAAAGGTGCAAGAGGAGCCCGACTTATCCATTGAGACTTTCATCTCTACAAAAAAAACAAAAAAAAAGATGCGAGAGGAGACCGACTTATCCGTCGAGATTCTAAATCTCTACGGCCAAAAAAAATAAAGGTGCAGGAGAAGCCCGGCTTATCAATCGAGACTTTTATCTTTACAGCCAAAAACAAAAAAAGAAGTGTCCAAGAAAAACCTAACTTATCCATCGAGACTCTGAATCGCTACGGTCAGAAACAAAATAAAGGTGCAAGAGGAGCCCGACTTATTCGTCGAGACTCTGAATCTCTACGGCAAGAAGAAAAATAAAGGTGCGAGAGGAGCCTGGC